>JAULCA010055213.1:4895-17543 GCA_032360845.1 Crassadoma gigantea
CAACACACAGGGGCAGTGTATACCACAACATCAACACACAGGGGCAGTATATACAACAACATCAACACACAGGGGCAATCTATACCACAACATCAACACACAGGGGCAGTATATACAACAACATCAACACACAGGGGCAGTGTATACCACAACATCAACACACTGGGGCAGTGTATACCACAACATCAACACACAGGGGCAGTGTATACCACAACATCAACACACAGGGGCAGTATATACCACAACATCAACACACAAGTACAGCATGTACCACAGTGTCATCAAACAAGGACAAAATAAACTACTTCGTCAAGCGACCAGAACGAAATAGATCTCAGCTTCAATACAAAAGGAATGTTCATACCATAGCGGCAATACACATCAATAAATATTTAGCACAGCGTCAATACACAACCCTGCACTCAAAGAACACAGAAACCATTTCAACGGGAGCTAAATAGGCACATAAAAGGAAAACACGTCAGGAGAAAAGAGACAGCAAAAGAAAAGGAAAACAAGAGGCCCGGAGGACCTGTATCGCTTACCTTGACATTAAAGCAGTCATAACGAAATGTTCTCATTGAAAACCTTTGGTGAGCTCAATCAAAATAAGCCACCAGACAAATAGTATTATTTTATGCATTTCGATCTGTAGTTGTTGGATGTTTTTGACTAATGTGATCGCTTTGACCTTGAAAGAAGGTCAAGATCATTTTCGTGCGCAATCTATGTCGACCTCTATCCAAGGAATCAACGAAATATCAGGATTCTTTACCTGAAAGAAGAAGTCGTTGAAGTGTTTGACATATTTTACACCTGTGACCTTGAAATAAGGTCAAGGTTATGTTCACTCGCAAACTTTGTCGGGCTGTTACGAATGAAGCTACCAGCCAAATATAAAGATCTATACTTTTCAGTTCTTCAGAAGAAGTCGTTTGCTGTCTTTGACTTAATTTACCCATATGATCATGAACGTTGGTCAAGGTCGTTTTTGTTCTCAAATATTTGTCGGGCTCTACAAAAAGAAGCTACCAGCTTAGTATTCAGTTTTTCAGAAGATGTTGTTAATTGCTTGAGATATTTGAACACAGTAACCTTGAATGTAGGTCAAGGTCATTTTTATTTTAAAACCATGTTGGTTGCGCACTATCCCGAGAAGCGTCCATCCATAGATTAAAATTCTATACATTTCAGTTCTTCAGAAGAAGTCGTTTGAAGTGTTTGACATATTTGACTTCTGTGAACTTGAAGATAGATCAAGGTCATTTGCATTCCCAATTTTCGTCAGGTTCTTACAAATGAAGGGTCATCCAAATATCATGACTCAAGGCATGTCCATTCTTCAGAAGAAGTCGTTTAAAGGAAAAGTTGACGGACGGACAACAGACGCCGCGACATGGAAGGTGAACTCAAAACACATCAGGAACAAAGAAACAGCCAAGAAAAAGAGAAAAAACCACATTAAAAGTGACACCGAAAGAAAAGGAAAAACGCACCAGAAAAACGAAGAAAACAGAAAAAAAAGAGGAAAAAACACATAAGAGAAAAAGTGACAGCGAAAAAAAAGGAAAGACAGCGTGAGAAAAGGGAAAACACACCAGGTGAACAAAATAAACAGCAAAAGAAAAAGAATCAAAAACATATCAGGAAAAAGTGACAGCGAAAGAAAAGGAAAGACAGCGAGACAAAAGGAAAAACACACCAGGTGAACAAAAAAAAACAGCAAAAGAAAAAGAAACAAAAACACATCAGGAAAAAGTGACAGCGAAAGGAAAGGAAAGACAGCGAGAGAAAAGGTAAAACACACCAGGAAAACAAAGGAAACAGCAAAAAAAAAAGTAAAAAAAACCACTGGAATACATGTAGAACGCCCACACCAAAAGGAAATGTCACATCTAGAACAAAATATACCAAAACATTAGAGCGATAATTGATGCTAATTGGGTCCAGGTGTTTTGCCTTTATTAAGAAACCGTGTACGTCTCAAGTGCTCTAAATCACAGTAAGATCCATACACTTAGACCAAATATACCAAAAAGCACCTGTTTTAAAACAAGGCTAAATACTTAATTTATCTTCTTGCCCTTAAAAATATATATTATTTTTCACAAAGAAAATAGTCATAGCAACAAGGATTAATTGATGAAATTACCTGTTTATAAAAAAACAGCTGTTTCTTGAATAACTAATAGCTAAACAGTATACCTGCCTAAGATACATTATTAAGACAATGAATGTTTCTAATAGCGACTTGTCACATGTCAGGATCATTATCATCATCATCGTCGTCGTCGTCGTCGTCTTCGTCACCGCCGCCGTAATCGTCGTCACCACAAGTACCTTAACAGATAAAACAATGTTTTGATCCACATGTGAGTACATATTTTTGTATGTCTGTTGCATTGATATTTTACTTAAGGCAACCATAAGTCTATAAGTCTATAACTTATGGTTAACAAACATCTGAAAATGTATTCCTCTAATAGTGACCTAGCACAGTCCTCACGTCGTCGCCCTCAACATTATGTATAATGAACAATGTCCTGGTACATTTTTGTATTTCATTCCCATTGATTTGAACTTAGTTGAGAGCAGCAGTGATTTATTGGGTCAAAACACTGTATACTTGGTAATTGTGACAAAGATGATGGAATTGCACGAATTCCATGTTACAGGACACCTTAATGTTAAACTAAAGGGGAAATAACTCAAAACAGCAAATCCATTACGCAGATATGCACATAAAACGATAAAATGCGAAATCGAAAGTAAACTGTGGATTAATAACGGGATAACATGGATAATAAGACGATTACGAAACCTTTACATGAAAGTTTAAGATCTTCGAGGTCAGTATTATCAGTCTCTACTTTTTATGGTGTTTACTTGGCATGGAGTATACGCTACATCGAAGTATACAGCTCACTGATGATACCCTGCTGCACAACGTATTCGAAACATATTAAATTCAAACTCAATAACAAAACATAAATTCGTTGATAAGTCTCCCTGTACAAAACAAAACAAAAACAAAAACAAATGCTTGTTAGATAGCGTTTATGCAAATAGAAGAAGGGGCTGGTTTGTTCATCAGTTACCTATCCTTTCTTTGATTCCATCCACGCGCGACACACGATCCGAAGGACTGGAAACCTATAAGGTCAGTCCTACAAGCTAGAAAATCGAAGAGGCTCGTTTAAAATCCGAAACGACTCCGCGTCTGTCACATAATGTCAAAGAGAGAGCTATTGGATTGTTACAAGTTGGTCAGGTTTACGTCAAGTTGCGCACCATTTTAGTTACTTTGTTACGAGGATCCGTCATCTGTTGCATCTTAGACATCTGACCGTCCCAGGTCGGCGGACCAAAGTCATCGAAAGAGCTGACCTTCCGAAGTCTGGCGGACCAAGTCACTGTAAGAGCATTGTTTTCTTGTCGCCGCATTTGCGCACATGGTAGCCCTATTCGGTTTTTATTTCAACACGACTTCAACTAGCTTATTACGTATAAAGCGAGCATGACAATTTTGGTGGTGACAGCGCCGTTATTTGGTGTGGAAGTTTTGGTGACCATCACGCAAAGTTGTCGTCAATAGAAAAGTGACTGTGACTCGTTATCGAGATGACTTATTGAGATATGTCGCTGTCCCTTTTCTTTGCAACCTCCTTCAGTTGACTTCATTTTAACAAGACATCGCAACCCAACAGACCAGCCACGAAAACAGGAGTTTATGATGGCCTGTAGATTTTTCCTATCTGTCACCGATAGAGCACTTGTTTGATCCATACAGGTAATGTCTCCCTTTCCCGACGGGGGTCTGTCTATAGTTTGTACTCAAAATCTAAAACACCCTCTGTAGAGTCAGTACTTCCTCACTATCAGTTGCTATGTTTAAAATTACCAACTTGTTGAAAATGTGTGCTTAAACACCACTTTGTGAATTGCTTCTTTCAGAAGATATGAGTCAATGAAAACTACACGAACCTATCTTTATTTAATGCATTTTATAAAAGCTAATTCGTTTTGCCGATCTTGGATAATATTCTACAAGAAAAAACTCAATAGGATCAAAGTAACCCTCTCAACTTTGTGTTGTGAAGTCATCGAATTCGACACCGCTTTAATCAGCACAGTAAATTTTCAAGAATTCACTCAGCCGTTGATGCAGGACCGGAACTACTTTCCTGCAAACGATCTACGTGTCAACATATCAAGGCGGTGAAACAAGCTTATGGATGACACAGTCGCTATTAAGCATTTTATTTTTTTACTTCATTGTATGTACCACATGTACAGGTATCATTACTTCCATTGAAAACCCGTAAAGTAAAAAATCTCAAGTATGAAGGTTTATTTGTACCTAATAAATCCATACATTTGATAAAATGTTGAAAACACTTCTTCTGTAGTTATATTCAATGAACAGTCAATGACTTTTTTTGTATTTTACTTCATCTCCCACCACATGAGAAAACCTTTATCTCCGAATGAACCCAGACAATAATTCTGGCGGAAAAAGTAACGCAACTTTGGTTATGGCCTTATAACTTCACCAATTGTTGGCCGAATTTATTGACATTCGGTGGTGTTATTGCTCGCCTGACTGCTTGGAGGCGTGTCCTGTTTACCTACGAATCTGGTTTCACGCTTTCCGGTCCGATGGCTCCCGGCGGGTCTACCGACGCGCATTGAACGATATTTCAATGCATGTGTTGAAGAAAACAACAGATTTTGATGAGGATCTGTTATGGGTTGGGATTTATTTCTAATGAAGTTAAACCCCATTAGTTGTCATCCAGGGCAGATATATATAAAGCCACGTCACTGTCTAGGGCAATCTCACAAAAGTTAGATACCGGGATCAGGGCCTCCATCCCTATGTCACTACCAACATCCATCAAAGAAATCTTACCCCTAGTTGCAATGGCATGTCGCGCTTTGTTATTTGGCCAAAACAATAGCACAGTACTTGATTGACAACCATATTGTCGACATGTGTCCCTGATTGATGGTTTGCGGGACGAACGACAGTGTCACAGGCAGGTTAGAAAACGAACCAACGCTTAAAACAACGTCATCAAGCTGACACAGATACTACAGGAGAAAGAATGGAATAACAGCCAAGTTTACAGAATAAACAGGCAGATTGGTCCTACGGCAAGGAGGGTACGGACAGAGATTTCATCCCGTGGAGGACTTGCGTGGTATTGATTAGACACTGGTAGATAGGGAATGGGTGACTGTATTGGGGCATCATTCATAACACCGCCGCTTGTATTACAAACTCTTTTTCTTTTTGCCTTTCTCGCGTATTAGTCAGGAATGATCTGGTTAACTATTAATCCTAGCTCTAACGAAATCTCTTCGATAACCTTTGCAAAATTCATGAACGTAAAGAACACATTCCGTGAATCCCACACTACCATTCATTTCCATTCCATACAAATCTATTTATAAAAAAAAAAAAAAATTGTATTTCATCGCAAGATTTTGTGTAAACATGGTCAGCGAAACAATCTTGAAGGACAAACACTCAAGAAATTACTGTTTGTTCCTAAATGTTTGTCGTTATTTCTAATTTCGACAAAAAGGCGACTGTTTTGAAACTATTAATCAATTGTCTGATGTGTTTAAACTCTTTTAAAACGTATCATCTTGTAACAGACACCAATTTTCTTAACTTAAAAAAAATTGTATTAACATTTGGTCTAGGTTTCTGTTCGCAATTGTTCTGCTAAGAACACAGTGGTTCCGTTGTAAACCTGATCCAGACATCAGTATCAGAACAACCCACGATCACATGACACTTATATCTGTTAAAAGTATATATCAAATAACAATCTTGTGACCGCTGGTATATTTAGTGTCATGATAATCTTGTATTGACTTTACCTTTCATAAAATCTCATTACCATCAAGAGGACAAGACGATAGCTGTGGAGTTCATACAGCAAACAAGCTTCACAATGAGATGATGATTTTGTTATAGTACACCAGCATGTGTCAGTTGTATTTGCCGGGTTCTTCCTGGCTCTTGGTTCTATGATTAGACACACCCGGGAGTCTATGTTACTGATACAGGGTACCGGTCTGTACGCTGGTGTTCTTCAGTCACCAGGTTCCTTAGAACACCCTCACACGATGGTGCGAGCGAGGCAATTACTGTAATGTGTAGTGATAAAAACGGACAAAATTAAATTTTGATCATGACAATCAAGAAGTAGTGAATGCCGTTCGTACACAATGGCGATGTTAGGAGATATAATCAGCTAATGGATGTTCTCGTCTGAGTCAAGCGTACGCTTGTCATCTTTTTGTAACTTCATCAAACGGTGAACTATAGACGTTTAATCAAAGCGCTGTAATGATCCTGAATACAATAATGGGTTGGGGAATTCTGTTTAGGATCGGCTAATGATAGGCACAAAAGATGTGATGGGTAGAAAAATGGATGGATAACGAGGTGAAAGCCGGTGAATTGACAGGATCACCTTTCTTATACATCATCCACCATCGAACGGCTAGGGTATTGCTACAAGTGATCATGTTGGATTGTCTACCTTTTATCAGGGTATCGATTATACCGATTTCTAAGCCTTCCTCATTACTACCATAACATAATGACGCATTATATCACTGCAATATGTAATGGGTCTTCATAATTAGGCGATTTTCCGGGTAGCGTATTAGGCTGTACAATTACATAACGTATTAATACCTTATCAATTTGTCAGCGTCCACCGAAGACAATGCATGGAATCAATTATTAATGTTAAGTTATATTCAGTGCTTTTAAATCATTCAATATCCCATTTGATGATTGGTCAGGGGAGATAACTTTTGATATTACACGTACTCTGTACGCTAGAGGGCGCTTATTAAACAATATTACACGATGTACCTTTAAGATATTCACGGTGGATAAAGCCAGTTTTGCCTTTTCGCCTTTTCGTTTTGTTGTCACGAAGAAGAAGCAAGAAATCGGCATTTAGTTTACCAAACGGCTTATTGTTGCGACAACTACGTGTCATTTAATTAATTGATCGTTGCTTTATTGTTGGCAAGAAAAAGCTCCGTTTTATTTTCTTAATCAGCCATGTTATATAAGTGGAATACAGAGTAATACATATACAAATAAAGAATTGTACAATATATGATATAGTCTTCTATCTAGCTAGAATAAGTCACTCTATAGTAATTTACAGTACATTAATATACAGTTTATACAATCAATATCATTAGCATATACATTAATCAATACAATTTTGAGGAATTCACTGAAGCTGCCTTATTACGCGCTTAATACTAGTACTATGCCACCTGGCTAATATCTCCCTATGTGTGTATGTCTGTGTGCTTGATATGTTATGTGTTCTGTTTGTAGTGGGACCGTGCTTCCAACAGTATCATTTATAGTGCCACCTCACTTGAATGCTACAGCACAGATACCGCAACATCCACCCTACACCATGCTATACTCCACCTGGTTTGTTGGAGTTGTGTGGTCAAGAGAAAAGCTCTCTCTGAATATATAACAGCACATGTTAGCCGCGACAAAGCGAAAACAATTTCTTGAACGAGGCATGATCACTTAATTTCTCTGTAATAGAATGGATAAAAAGATGTTAATTTACAAAACAGCTTTTTCAAGGCATTTAGCGAATTCTATGTTGTTTAATACTTACAAGAAGTGATATCTTTAATCAAGCCCAAGATTTCCCATCAAATTGATCTGTAGCCTTCATCTATTAGTTTTTTGGCTGTTTGGAAATCGTGATTTAACTACGGTCAGTTACAAAATGTCGGCATTGTAACGTTTATGTAGACTGACAATAAGTCAACCAATAGTTTTACAACAAAATTCCTTTTCCTTGATGTATTGAGTAACCGGCGATCAGCTTTTAGATGACATTTATTTTTTTCTGCGACGGAAACGAACATGAAGGCGTTAATCGTCGTTATTTCCACTTGATAATTTTTCTGACTTACATCCTCCGGAGAAGGGGGGGGGGTGTTAATGTCTAAAGGTTATTCGCTATTCAAACGAAAATAAAATTGTTAGATATACAATTTAACAAGAAACCAACTCGAGTACATAAAAGTGTCCTACGTTTGGAAAGTTTCCACATAAAAGGGGTTGTCACTTTGATCATTTACACTGAGTTTATTTAAGATTAAAGTATCGTGTACCTTCAGCGACAACTATGAACGCGGAATTTGAGTGACTTCTCCATTATGAAATTGTCGAATATTGGGGCCTACATGAACTGTGTATCTATTAATATATTATATAAGACCGTGTAGTAATACTTTATCTAAAATTGATCGTACTCTCTGCCTTAACATCATTTATATATATTGTTCTACCATCGCTATGGAGTGTACGCATATAGCGGACATCGCTGTAATATATAGAGATTAGTTTGATAACGTTTAACGTTTAACAATTTGTCTTAATACAGTTTCATTTAAATTCAGAAGTTATTTATTTTTAATTATTTTTTTCTCCGGATGGATTTTTTTACCACCATTATTTCTTAAGCTATAAATCTACATGTTTATTTTCTTCTTTTTTTTATTTTTTTTATTTTTGTTTGTTTTTATTTTTTGTTTTTGTTTTTTGGAAATACATATATTCGTGTTGTATTTATTCAACTTAATTGTAAAGAAAGCACAGAAGTAATAAAAAACTTTATCGGACAACAAGCGTGTTACCGATGTGATTAGAAAACTTGGACAAGGTCAACCAGGACAGTGCCAACAAAATAAAAAAACATCATATTCAAACTTTTTAATATTCATGGCATGTTTGTCCATTGGAGTATAATGTGAACGTTTTTGTCAGCGGTTCTGATGACATTTCAGACTTCTGGCATAGCAAATTCTTTATATGTCAAAATCCGGATTCAAGCCCCCTACACTCAAACAACGAGTTAGAATTATATTTCCGGGCTAATCGGCTGATCAACTGATAATGGCAGAAAGCTGTCCCTTCCGATAATACTAGTAACCGTATTAGGACTCTGTCTCTGAAAGCCGATCCACATCTTATAATGCACTTTAATATGTCCCTTCTATAACTTGGTTAGATTATAAAGCAATAATTGACAGCTAATCCAAGTCGATTAGAACAAATATCTGAATTCGACATTGATTTCATATTAAATTTCAGTGTCATATTAATATTTCATTGATTTCTGTTTGTCATGGGACTGTCTTCGCTAAATTTCTCTTTTATTTTCATCAAATCTGCTGAGACTCATATTTCAATATCAAATTGATACAAAATTTTAGTCTGTGTTTTTGAAGTGATATATTCACAAGGGGAAACTGCAGACATACCAATTACATAAACTAAATTACAAGGGAATTCTCGGACCGCTTGTCACTGTAAACAACAGGGAAACATGGAATGTTAATCATGGTTTACTTTATGAATAGCTACAAGTATCCGTAACTTTATCGAGACCAAACCAATGAAATACTGCTTTTATCTATTCAATTATTTGTATTGTCATCCTCTCTGTATTATTTTGATAAAGAGGAGAACTGTTAAGGGAATACCTTGTGTTGAAAAACACTAGACAAAACTATTCCTATGTTGGCTACTCCTTTGTACAAACCATAAAGTAAAAACAGCTTACTGTCAATAACCCTATTTTAGCGTACTCATATTTTTAAGCGCATCACAATGGCAAGATATAAGAAATGATAGATATCGGTGATTTCGTTCTAAGCAGAACTATACTTACGTATTAATCTTAAGTTAAGGCTTCGACATTAACTCAAAAGTGCACTCTTAATAGAAATACAGGTAAAACTAGAATGATTAATGGATGAAAAAAATCTATATGTTAAAACGTACTTATATATATATTTTAAAATAGCAATCTCTATTTTGTTGTCAACACAAAAGGCTTCGTAATGCAAAATACTGTGTCATAAACGGCCGCCCTTCCTCTTAAACTGAATACCTTCGTTAAAACTTATTTTGGTCTGGCTCATCCTTCGGCGAATCGGACTCAATTTTGCATAAATTGAGGTCGTGCCGCCAAAGCCAAGATATGTAACATCGTCATACAAGATAAACAGGAGAATCAAGGCAAACATTGCAAAATAGCAAACGGAAAGGAAGAGCAACATTGAAACAAAGCATTAGCACGTGCATATTCTAAAATTGAATAAAAGTAAGCTTATTCTTTCATTAGAAATTAACTTGTACATTCTATTATTTCATATAAACATGTATCTTCTACTATTTCATATAAACATGTATCTTCTACTATTTCATATAAACATGTATCTTCTATTATTTCATATAAACATGTATATTCTATTATTTCATATAAACATGTATATTCTATTATGTCATATAAACATGTATATTCTATTATTTCATATAAAAATGTATATTCTATTATTTCATATAAACATGTATATTCTATAATGTCATACCCATATGTGTATTCTTTTGTATTTTATTTTTATTTATATTCTAATATTAATATTTAGGTGTGTATTCTATTAGTTTATATTTACGTGTATATTCTTTTATATTATATTTACATGTATATTCCGTTATTTTAAATTTATGTGTATATTCTATTAATACATGTTAACATGTTTATTATATTATTTTATAGTCACGTGTGTATTCATTTGTTTTATTTTGAGATATATTCTATTATTTATGTACTGACATGTTTATTCTCTGCTTCTATATACAAAATCAGTTTATTTTCGTACCACGTCTGTAATGTGACGTCACTATTTGTGATAAATAATCATATATTATTTTTTATGATAGACACACTTATCAGGTAAACTGAAATGTCATGGAAGTATGTTTTTTCAACCGTTTTTATATGTCAACCAAAGTAAAACAATCACACCGTTACATGTACAAGAATATATTAAAATGACATTGTATACTTCAGGTTCAACAAGCCCTTTAAATATGTTATAGTCATCCTAAATTTCAACCCCCCTGGGAAGTTAATTCAAATATCCTTATCGAAATTCGAAACATATGTATGCAGTTTAAATATATTGAACTTGTACTTGATCTATTAAAAAGGTACATAACCAGGTTAACGAATCATACATACGGTATTAAGACTGATGAAAAGATGAACGTTGCTCACCAAATTTATAACATGTCAATCTCTTAAGTGACCCAACTGAACGTTATGAAATGATATGTTATTTGAAGATCATTTATATACCTAAGTCATGCGGGGCTTTGTTTCTCTTTAAGTATGTGTGGAGAGGCGTCACAATAAGATGTTTGTTGCTATGGGAATGTACACAAATCATAGTAAAACGTCTGCTTAACATATTTTACCGGTATATATGTGTAAAACCATAGACCATTGAACACTACTTAAACTGTATATAAAATGTCTTTTCTTAACATTCAATGTTGTTACGAAAGAGCCAGACTAGTTATAAACATTATCAGACATTTTAGCTTCAATATTTATAACACCTCTAGCCCATTCATTTAATAACAGAAATGCACGTCATCAAAATTCATTGATCGGTCAATGTTACTTAACATTTGTTTTCTTATTTAAAGTTTTCTAAAATGTATTACCAGGGGATTTTACAATGATTTTAGGAGTTTCGCACGGCAACATTTATCTTTATTTGAAGTCTGAATTTCTCTCAACAGCTTGTAGAAGAGACAAAAATGTCCGCTAGCCTAGGTATACAAATAATCTTTAAATTATGGGTCATTTCTCATCACTCAAATGGGTCGCAAAAGAGATTGACATGTTATAAGTCCAGTGAGCTATTTTTAAGAAGACGTTAGCCTTAATGTCTTATTTTTGACTGCATAAACAAAGCTATGTATTTTTTGTATAGCCAATATACAAGTTTAATATATTTTCAAATAACATAAATAAGTTCGGATTTTTAATTGAGATCTTTAAACATGAGTTATCAAGGGGGTTGGAAGTTTAGGTGACTACAGCATCTTTTAGGGGGCCTGTTGTACCTTAATCTGGGATGTATGCATAGTGGATTTTACTGAGGATATTCAACCATATACAGAAAACTAAACTGCATGCACTCTGTAGATGATACTATACGCTTAAATGAACGTGCATGGAATCTGAAGATCCTATTTTCTACTGAGAGTACTGGTACACGTGCTGTAAAATAAGTCAATTATGTATTTGCTGTAGTGTACATATAAAAACAAGTGTATGCGTTTATAAATGCGCACGTTATTTTTTATGCATGATGTGTTGGTTTCTGAAATGCAAATCGTTTAAGAAAATGACCTAATCATTAGCATAAAAAAGACAAGTCACATAGAAAGTATGTGACAACTGATTGAAGAGCATTATAATACTTAGCGGTATCTAAACATTATCATATCAAACGAACATTAAAAAGTTTAATAAGCAAAATCATTTATTGAACCCATGAATGATAACTGCAAATTACAAGTACAATTACATCTAAAATACAAACCAAGTCTCTGAAAATACGAGCAGAGGCTTTACAAATGATTTACATTTGTTTGAAATAATTGTACAGAACCTACATAATCTGTTTGCTAAAGTAGGACATCTCTACGGAATAGTCTTTATTTTCCTCTAATTGTCTTCACAATGAATTCCAATAGCATAAAGTTGT
>JAULCA010055324.1:3698-17540 GCA_032360845.1 Crassadoma gigantea
ATTTTGTTACAGTTTACAAAATAATGTTACAGTTTACAACATTTTGTTACAGTTTACATCATTTTGTTATAATTTACAACATTTGATTTGAGTTAACAACATTTCCTTATAGCTTACAACATATCGTTATAGCTTACAACATTTCTTTATAACTTACAACGCTTTTTTATAAATTACCACGTTTTGCTTCACGGTGCAACATTAGCATATACTACACTAACCGACATGCTACTGCACAGAAAGAGAATGTAAAATAAAAAAGTTACAGTATTGATTAAATAGGATACGGAATGAAATTAATTCGATAAAAAGAAAAGGCGCTATGGAAAAAAATTACGTTAATCAAAGACTTGCCGCGGGTGTTTGGAAAGTTAACAGAATAGCCCACTTTCTATGACTTTAAAGTAAATATTTTTAACATCAAACACAATGATATATCACAGAACACCATCATGAACATATTTTGTATACGAAGGATGATGTTGGGTTTGTTATAAATATATAAGATAAAGTAAGACATGTTTCTCTCAGCGGTATTCAAACTTCCGAAAGATGATGTTTTCAATAACAATTAATCTGAACAATGGAAGAGAAAAACAATATTTTTTGCAAAAAACTTGCAATAGCTGAAAATTGTTAAGATTTAAACGTCCTCGTAAAAGCCGTGTTTATAGAAAAACAGGATCCGAGGGAAACACCACAAGGACAAGATGTTTAGAGCAAAAAGACAAAGCATGTTAAAATTATTGCATTTGCACACTATCAAATTATTTTCTTCGTAGATGCCGAACATTTAAACATGTAAACAAACATTTAAAAAATTAAGTATTGTGCAGCGCGTAGCTAACTAATATCGATTGTTTTTCAGATGCATATTCCTGAGTCAAAGCAGTTATCAAGACAGTTCCAGATGAGTTTGCAGTGCTTCTGATGAACAAATATCCTAACAGATAGCTTTGAAGTAAATACCAGATTTATGAATTCATAAAGCAAACACTCATGTGGATAAAGAGGTTTCTGAATAACCGAGAGTTCATGTAATGTATAGGCCTTACCTGTTGCCCAATTCCTTTGTATCTGAGATCTGAACAATAAATATTCTAAATGAAAAAAGAATCAAAGGTCGTATTGTATATCAACAATCTACCAGAGGATTACCCTCCAGTGCTGACGATACTTAGCATTACCGAGTAACGACATGAACAAAATGTTACTAAAACTCATTCTCTTTAGTTTGGTCAAGTTGATGAATGAAAGGCTGAAAAAAAAAGAGGAAAATTACTTCAAGAATATCTACAAAATCATTGCTGTAAAAAATCTGTATAGTACCACAATACCCTGTAACGCATAGTGGATGAAACGATTTTTAGATAAACTAGACAACTTATACCCAAGGAGTCGAAAAAAGTAATAAAACGATCTTCAAAAGCTTTCAATTTCAAAAAAGAATTTGCACATATTAGCGATTGTTTGGCGAAATAAAAAAAGACATATTTGTGACCAATATATAGGGTTTTACATATAATTCCAATGTGTTAGAAGGACTTTTGATATACCTGCATCTTAAACCAAGTTGTGATACAGTACCTTAAACTATAGAAAATGGCTATTGCGATCTCACAAAGATTTTGCTCCACATGAAAAATGGATTCCGGAGATCTGTCCAGCAATTTGTTTTATCAAATCACTGACACACAATCTTTTTGAAAATGACTTCACAAATTTTGAATGACGAGCACTTTAAATGAAGTATGATAAAAAGTGGAAATATAATGTTCGTATGGAATGTGTACATTAAACTCCCGTCGACTTGGTGCGGATTCAGCAACACTTTCGTCTACACATAGCTGCATTCTATGAAATCCTATAAAATGAAAATCACCAGTTAGTAAGCAATCAATTGACTCATTCAAGTTATCGGCAGTGATTCAAATAAAGTGTTCCCTACAATAGCAGTATTAAAGGACGCAGCAACAAACCCAAGGAAACAAATTCAAGGGAAACATGTTAAACTCTGTTCAAAATGCATGCGAATTGGATCAGTAGATACACAACAAAGAGAGTACTAGCGAAAGTTTTTTCTGAAAAAACGAGTAACATTTTTTTCAAATTTCAAAGTCGTTAGAACATATTTTTGATTTTAGACCAGCACAAAGATGCAATTCCCTTCTAAATCAGCCATGCTATGTTTCAATACTTAGATAAACGGAAGGTGAGTTGAAATGTAGTTTTTTTTAAAGAGAGAGACAGAGCTCTTTATTTCTGTTTTTTGTATATCATCAGTGGCAGTATATGTAGATAGGGGTCATATCGAAGTCAACCAGGGATAGTTATATATAATGTTTTGTGATATCGCTGTTTACTGGTAGAACCAATATGATAGGTGTTGATGGTATAGGATAGGTTTATACAAACGTCATTACCGGACATAGCCGGCCATTAATTGTGACCTTTTGTTTATGTGTGTCACATAGAGCCGCCAGTAATAGGACACACACAGCGATAATTGAATTGGACTAATATAATCCGATCATAAACTCCTTTGAAGGACTTAATAAGTATTGATTATTGGAATCATTCGGCTTTTAAGGATGTTGAACCTCATTGAAAGATCGGATACATTCCTTAACGAGATACAAAACAAATTCACATACACTTTAATAGTAGAAGGATTTATGAAATAGAATTGACACTGATTTCCAAATCGAGACTCATTTAGTTTTTTATCTTAATGAAATAGATTGTCTGCGTTTCCTTGAAAATTATTATCATCCTGCTTTGGATGTTAAACGCTGCTGTTACTTTCCTGGATATATAATCAAGATATTTATTGATTAGATACAAATATATTAGACAATAGTCATAACCTTGATAACTCATCTCCTGTACTGGATATAAACATTAATTGCCTCGAGGACGATTGGATACATATGTGCGCATGCGTGTACTACACCACCAGTAATTCACGGCATCAACCTGTATCCTTTTTTTGTATTGAACATCAATGTACATAGGGTCAGAACCTATATACACCCACACTGTACAACAATTAATTGCATTCTACAAACAAATACATATCAGAGCAACAATTAATTTAAAAGTAGTACCGACGTGTCAGCATTACTGTTTAATCAAAAATTAGAGCAGATTGCAGAAAATATTTACAACAAGACTCTTGATGAACAAGTAAGAAAGAAGACAATGTTTTTGTTAACAGTAAGCGTTTTCTATTCATCGACAGCATCTGCCATATAAACGTAGGTCAAATCAGAGCAAAAACATGTCCTCCAAGCACGAATCGGGATATGGAAATTATTCTGCGTCTACCATATCCTTCTAAACTGTACCGTACTGAAATACACTGTATGGCGCTGTAAAAGAAACACTGCAAGGCTTAACACTTTACTCCCTGTGTTATACAGTACCACAAAAGAATACCCAATTTACCAATACGGTACAAACAGTTACCCACAACCTACTTCAATGTAAAACAATAATCACACAATTCAGGAATTTACCTGACTTGCTTAACTTTCTCCTCTTAAACATTCTTCTTCACTTCACCACAAAACATTTGTAATACATCGCTCAACGTTTTGTAATGTTACATGTACACTACATTACATTATTTCAAATGCCCAATCGCAGGACCAAACACATTTTATCACTTGATAGAATCTGCCCTATTATACCGCACTTTATGACATCGTCTATGACTTTGTTCCACCCTTACAACACGGTACTATGACCTACCACAGGTAACTGAACTGAACACACGTAAATACAGTGTACAATACTGAACTACACTGTTTAAGATCGTATCACATGATGGAAAAATAAGCTTATGGTTGGACATTTAAATACTTTCTTCAATAGTTTATATAACTTTTTGTTAAAATGTACAAAAAAAAAACCATTTCACTACATGTACATACCTCACATTAATACACTGTTTTATAACTCTTGTACAATATTTTTTTCTATACTGTACGGGACAAAGCGACAATAAGCAGTACGTTTCTAGACTGGACTACACTTTACGCTATTATAAAACAATTTACTACTTTAAACAACCTGTTACTTTACTATGCAATACGTTGGCACATTAAACCGCAATAAGCAGCTAATACAACACATTATTACGAGTTACTAGACTATGTACAATCTGTGCCAGGTTAGGACGATTACTTTCGATACGGATGGAAACAGATACTTGTTGACGGACCAAACAAGTATTAGTAGCACCATTCGCGAAAATGATTCCAATCGACTCTTTTTCATTTCTGTAGGCCAAGCAATAATAAAAACAACTTGATTATATAGCACTCAACAAGTAAAAAATTAAGAACGCATGATTAATTTTTTTATTTTAATAATTACATTTCGAAATTTCAATTGTTTATTACTGTTTTGTTTGACGATAGTTGATTTATGTTGACAAATTAATCAACTGAAAAAATATATATGGAATGGAAATAAGAGCTGTGATTGGTTTATTGGCTTTAGTGTCATATTAACAGCAAAGGTTATTCCAGGACATGCGTCCATGTCTGCAATGTATTTATGTGTGCTGGAAGCTGTGAACGGAAAATAGAGCCATCGGTTGTAGAAATGTACTCAGCAAGGTAAGAGAAATACTTTGAATCTAGTGGTGGACGCCGGGCTCGTGACCGAATGATAGCAGGTTCGAGTCTGTATTTTATATGTTCCAGTGTCCTCAGCTCTAAATGGGTATGTGAATGGGCAGTGCTACAAAAGAGAAGATTTGACAGCAACATCGATACAACAGAACAGGAAAGGAATATAAAAGAACCAAACCAAACAACACATGAAACAGAGGCGAAATAAGGATAAAAATTTCAAAGTGAAAGACTGACCAAAAACGTTATGCCCATTTTTTTTTATTTTATTGTCATTGAATATAAAAAGAAGAAATGGAATATAATGCATTTTTATGTTAAATACTTAAAGTTGTCCTGTCGTCGATATAATTTACCAATAGTGCATCTGTACATATCCTTCGCAAACATACAAGTTAACAATTGTAGCGAAGAAAACTCCGTTTTAGTCAAAGTTATAGTATTAAAGGAATACAACAAATACATATAAGATCTTACACGAGTTTCCATTTCATATGAGATTTATAAAACGAGTATACGTTTAATTTAGGGAGCCTCTGGCGAGTTAAATTGAAAAAAAATCGTAACGAGTTTTGTAAATTTCACATGAAATCGAAACGAGTGTAAGATCCTTTTTATCACTTAATCAAGATTTGTAGGATTTCTTTGTGTAAAACGACAATTTTCATGCAACCTTGAAATGTAAAAAGCCGCCATGTTGACTCATGTACGTAAGCTGTGACGTCATGTCCGTGCCCGAGGTATGACTTCACAATTAAAACAATATAAACTTAAAACCAATCACAGGGCTGATAGGTCATATAACGTGGGTTTAATACGCAAACAAGTATGACATGGGTATATTCAGGTACTACACGGTACATTATGTGCTAAATCACATTATAAAATGCTCTATTTGGGATTGACCTACACTCAGTCTAGCAAATTAAAATTTCGTCTTGTAATTTTCCTGTCAAATGTCAGTGAAGGAAAAGAAAAAGTTTTGGTTTATTTCGGATTTTTAGCTTTTACGTACAGTTTATTCGATAGCTGGAACTGTTTACTCCAGAATAAAAGGATTGCTGTTATTATTTCATCATTTGTAGCAGTTCAGGCAGTGCGTATGCATCAAAATCCTGTGATCACATGTCACTTCCCTGTAGTTGTTGATGAAAGCATATTACACTATAAATATGTTTCTATATTTGGGAACGTTAGTCATTAGCATGCACGGATATCGCGCTATGCCCTGTGTAATTAAATACATATCCGGGGGAGCCGCGGTATAACGGATCGCATGCGCCTGACATACATCTCTGGATTTGACAAGATGCCACACACAAACTAAAGCATATTTTACGATGCCGTCTCCTACACTTGTAGACCCTATGGTATAGAGGTTTTATTTTTTGATGAATTTTCCGTAAATAGATGCCTTATCGATCTTGTGTCTCAATTTGTGCCTTCTTTTGCGTTATCCATTCTCCCAACTTCGGCCCTATTATTATTTTATTTTATTTTTTTATATATTTTTTACGTTTTACATGTTTCAGTCTTTAGTACTATTTTCAGACATACGTGAACAGCTGATGTGTTACAATAAACCTGTTTTGGGTGCTATGGTGCACTAAAGACGTTGGTATACCATACCAGGGGAATCGACCAAACATTGTTCATTCAACGTAAATATAGGTAACATTTATAATGAATCTCTGATAACAAACTATGACGTTTGAGTGTAAAGTATAACACAACATGTTTATTGTATCCTTTCTGTTGGTGGCCCTTACAACTAAGAGTCTGTTTCCTGAATATCTACTTTCACATCCGATTTGTGTGCAGTTTCATATATCTCTTTCTAATTTGTTATTATTATTCCGCTTTGAAGTTTGATTAACCGTATCTCATGTTTCCTTTTAAAATTGACAAATTGTCTTGGCGTATCTCACGTTTCCCTTTAAAATTGACAAATTGTCTTGGCGTATCTCCCTTTTCCTTTGATGGTTGATTTGGTCTATCCTCGGTTCACATTCTTAATTTCATTGGAAATAGTATATTTCCTTGGGCGATATGAACGTTAATGATTCAGCGTATGGCTCTCCATATTTACATTGCGAATGTCGCCGATGAAGCAGATATGTTTCAACGTTTTTCTTTTTTTTTATAATTATTATCTGCCCAACTCGGTCAAAATGCAGTTTGAAATTTGATTTTGCTTATCCTTGGTTTCCGGTTGCTGTTTGTTTGTTTGTTTGTTTGTTTTTTATGCCTTGTTGCATCTTCTTACAAAAGCTAAAATTTTATGCAGCGTTCTTGTTACCAATTGGAGAGGGGTTCAGATTATTTTCGTGACTAATTCCTGTTATTTTAACTTTACAAACAAAAGTTTTCAATTTGTATTAATGCTAAATGACCGTTGCTTTATGATATTGAAGCGATTTTATAACGCCTTATTTTCCACATCAAAATCGCACTCGGATATTTTAAAAGTAATTATCCTGAATATTTCAGAAATAACCTTACGAAATGATTTGCACGAGACGTTACATTTATAATAATTACATTGGAAGGTACATATTTACTTTAAATGCTTTAAATATATGTGGGAAGCGATCAAGTCTTTGTTCATTGCCAGGTGTTTCAAAATATGGCGGTGTCCTATCTAAAGCTATGTGTAGCGGACCAGGACTGGGTCGATCGTCGTTAACAGGGCAGTTCGGTTGGAGAGTATCCGCCTACAGTTCGGAAGGTCGCAGGTTCAAACCCCGGTATGGCCGTGCATTTTTCCTCTCCTGTTACATGCACATATGCAACGTTCTTATAATAACAAGAAGTATACCATTTAGCGATGCAATCAAATTAACCGAAATAAATACCTGCAAATCATTCCAGGTAACAATCCGTGTCCGTTTTAGGCAGTTTAATACACATTTTGAATTAAATGATATCAATAGTGATTCGAGGTTCATCACAATCCAGTTCGTAGGTCGTCTCAAAGCAGTTCACAAACTATTATCTGTGGTTATAGCGACTTTGCAACCAGCCAATAGCTTTCTCAACTTCATGGCGAGCATACCGCTGGTGCTGCCAATTAGGCGCTCTCAGTTTTCATTTTACAATTTGTTACACGGCCCATTCACATACACATTTACAGCTGAGTAGACTGAAACATATAAAATACATTGCCGTGCCATGACTCGAACCTGCTATTATTCGGTCACGAACCCGGCGCCCACCACTAGACTACCGTGTCACCTGAATTTCGATGGTATCTTTAACGTTGATATTTTTTTATATCTGAAGAATCCGCATTGTTCACTAATCTGTTTCGAGGAGAAGTTTGCACGAACTGGATTTCTGGATTTGTGTTGTTGCTTTTGAAAGTAAGGATTTCTCCTGGTGTTATATCGCTGGCACATGGTTACGTAATGCTGGCATATCAACACAACACTTCAGTATGGTTACAAAACGGTATGGTACATGCACCAGGAGGTAAAACACATTTGGTCGCAAGAAAAAAATATGGCTCAGTGAGTAAAAGAGGGTAAGTGAAACACAAATGGCATTGATAGCGTTGTTTCGATACCTTATACATCGCTTCTAGGAAAGACGTGACGTCACGACCTTGTGAACACACCACTGCGACAAGAATACGAAAGGCCTCATGAGCGACAAGAGTATTTTTCTCAAAATATTTACTGGTTTTGTTATCAATGTTACCTAATTTTAAGTATATTTAACGGAAAAATAGGTTTTCTCCAAATCGGAGTTCGAGAACTGGATAACAAACCATTGCTGACGGTTTTTGGTATTTTTTCTATGTATATGCGATTGTGTAGTCGTACGTGATGACTAACGTTCATACCTTGTACCACAATTACCTTGTTGGAGTTTTGATTTTATTCCCCGAAGGCGCTGCCATGTCATTCTTGTGAGTGTAGACAAATATGATACCTGTATACACGACATGGTCGTTATCTGAGTGTTGAGACTGCTTTGCGACAGATAGGAATACCGGGCAGTAACCTGACTCGTGTGTCTATTTGTGGAAGGACCCTATTAAAAAGCCACATAACAAGTCTGTGTTACCAGTAGCTTGTGTTTTGTTGTCAAACGGGGGATCACAATAAAGATGAATATAGAATCGAACGATAGCGTCGCCAGTTTCCTTCAACACTGTTGTGTTCTTTAAATGACTGTCGAATGATATATCGATACGACCAATCTCATTTCTTGTTGAGGAAGTTAATTAATTGTCGTAATCCTGTTTGGGAAAGAAAACAAACACATTCTGTCGAACAGCAAACACATGTATTCATCAGGTCGCCAATATAGATTGCAATAAACAGTTATAGTACCCGGATGTAAAAAGTACCAAATCTAGTACCAAACTAGGGAACCGGAATACGGTGACGGCTATAACCGGAACACTGAGTTACATAGTTACATATGATGGACACTACATCAATGGCTGGTGTGCTTCAAGCGATAGAAACAAAAAAGACATTTCAATTACGTCTGTGTGACTTAATTTTCCAGATCTGACCGCGATGTATCAGGTATAACCAAATAACTCATTCGGTTGTAGTTAGTCGGCGGAGTCCTGATTTCAATGCTGTAAACAAACATATTTTGGTGAATATTATTTTAGCGCTTCTTGCACTGAAATGTAAATTTCTGTATCTTGTTTTTCTATGGCAGGTATTGTTGGATAATGTTTAATCTATTTAAATCAGTTATGCGCTAAAATTATCATATGCCAAAATAAGTTACTTTGCAGCATCTGCACTAAACAAAATTAATGAAGATTATACATTTTATATTGAATATATTACTGCATAAAATATTGCATAAGATATACTACAAATGTAAGTTGTTTTTTCCGATGTTATTTTATTTGTATAATGTATATGTGGGTACTGGTATGAATATTTAACGAATAATATCATCTGAACATATTAATGTTATTTTTATTTATAAATATAGATATGGTATTATATAAACTGCATATATTTTACTGATACCAATGTATAATTATTGACGTAAAAGGACGTACCTAAGTTGCCATAACTTGTGTCCAATTCCTTTTGAATTTTTCAAATAAAAAATGTTTAAACTAAACTCATTCGGTCTTATATTACTCCATATTATCAGGATGTTCCTTTCTTCTTTTCTTACACAATTTGCAGCTAAGAAAACTGAATTGTTCGTTGAAATATTTATTCGTTGTTATGAAATTATATTTCAAATAACAAAAACCTGCTTTCATATTTAGCTGATTCATTATGATATGAAAATCAAATAATATTGATTAGTATCCATTGGAACTATACTATCAGTTCATGTAACATATATAATTAAAAACCAGAAAAAAAACAAAGTCATTGTTACATGTACAAATTGTTCGTTTTTTCTAATCGTTCAAACAAGCAAAAAATATCAAAATACACATAATATTTGTTTATTACATAATGCACTGTGTTATCCAGTGGATTTAATACTTATGTCATTGGCTTATTAAACCATTTAATATGACTTTTCCGCCCTGTGATTGGTCGTAAGTTTCAATTATGACGTCACGCCTAGGACAAGTAGATGATGTCACAGACTCACACACAGAAGTCAAAATGACGGTTTTTTGCATTTCTAGGTTGCATAAAAATTGTCTTTTTACACGAATATATATCACAAATCTTGAACGTGTGATAAAAGGATCTTACACACGTTTTCAATTCATATGATATTGATGAAACTCAATGAATAACAAATGTTTTATTTATGTTCGCGAGAGGTTCGGAAAATCGCAAAATTCTTAGAATCGTTTCATAAATCTCTTATAAAGCAGAAACTCATGTGAGATTCTATATTTATCGAGCAACTAGTCTGCTTTACAAGTGAGGAAATCCCTGTCAATACAGTTCCACATTTTTTCCAAGGACGAATGATAAAAATCAGGCATGTCTCGATTGTAACTTTACAACAACAACAAAATCCGTATATGCAAACAACTGTATATTGTCTGTTCTGCTAATCTATCGTCTCTTCACAAGCCCTGATCTAAACTTCTTACTGCTACTTTTATAACTGTCACATCAGTATCACATTCGTATTGTGTTTCTGTTAATTTCTTACTGCAAAAAAAAACAACAAAAAATCAAAAAACATCTTCTATATATAATAAAAATTAAAAAGAAAATGAATATTTGAATAAAAGAAAAATTTAATCAATCATGAACACCTCCTCTTCAAACATGAATCTGTTATCAATCATATTGGAATGGTCGCTTCTCACACATCACACCTCATTCTAATCTAAAGGGAAGTCTCTGTTCTCTTATCATGGGGAATCTTTGAATGGCGATATAGATATATGGTTATAAGTTAAATGTCTGTTATGAGAAGAACAACAAAACCCAAAATGAAATATACCTAGCATAAAAATGTGGAAATATACAATTCTATGATTGAAAATAAACTCCATGGGCCCGGTAACAAGACTAAACAGCATGGCGAAGGACAAGATTGTGCCCATCTCCTGATCGGCCTTCTATCACTAAACATGAGACCGAATTTATTGATCAATCCATGTTCAGATTTTTCGAACGATGTGCTGTCTTTAAACAATACAAAGTGTAATGACCCCGTCGATACCATCCTTCTCTTGGTACAAACAATAGTATTGACTAATCTGCGAAATAAACTTCGCTCGATCTTTTCTCACAACATTCCTAACAAGGATAGTTTGCTACTAAACATGACATTTTCATGGTTGGACGAACACGATTTCTCACTTTTGTAAAAATAGCATCCCTGCTTCTCGAACCTACGTATAACATATCGAGATAATTCGGTATCTAGGATAGTGCTTCGATTATCATTAATACCGTCATTGATGACAACTGACGACAGAGATACTTAAACATAAATATAAACATACAGTGTACATGGGCGAGAATCGCTTTTAAATAAATTACAAACTGTGTATTGTTACGTCACAATAACAGAAAAAAACCCAGCTCGGTTTATAGAACAATTTAATGTTATTTACAAAACTATACCAGTTACAACAATGTAAATCCAATAAGGTGGTGTACAACATAAAAATATCTACTTATCTGACGTCGACTGTCCGTAATTAATCCACTTTAGACCGTTGCCGAATGTTATCACATATATATCCCAAAATAATTTTACAATCCCAGGCACTGATGTTGTAATGTCCAAGCACAATACAATCTAGATCTCAAAGCAGTGATGTATACACACAGTTACAATTTTCAACCAGTTCTTATTCTACCATGGATCAGTGCCTGTATATATACACACCCTATTAGCAATTTCCAGAATAAACTACACATCTTAACAATTCTCGGAAGTTCAGGTCAAAATTAAACAAAACAGATTCTTGGAATCCCCGTAATCGTTACACATGATTGATTAACAACATCTATGACCTTCCATGACATTCTATGACTTTCTATGACCTTCCAGAATGATTTATTTACAACATATAAAAACGTTTTGATTTCTACTACATTAAATCAGTCTCGATCAAAGGAGAAACTACAGTAAACATTGGAAACTTCCAGAACAATATAATACACTGATACATATATACAAATAAGATACCCATAACATTATATATTTCTTTTTATAGTTTTACACACTGATCAGTATATGTGCACCTTTCATTCGCCTTCACATTTCATTCTGACTCCTAATGATGAATTTATTATATTACAAAAAAAAAAGTATTCGGTCAAGTATCAATATTCATCATACATATACATTAGCAAATTAGTATACATTCAAATTTTAATATAAAAATGAATTTCCGGATATTTTTGTCCGTACTCTATTCTTATTAATAGCGTGTTACAATCTAGTTCAGATTTCCGGTTAGAGCCACGATGTTAAACAGACTTCGCACAGACGTTATTAAATGGTAAACATTAGTATATGCAATGCTTTGTATTGTATAATCTCATCTGAATCTGCGAATTAAAGTTCCATGTTAGCCAGCCCTCGACCACTAGGTCGCGGGTTCGAGACCATCGTGGGGCAGTCTCCATGTAACGGCCGTCGGTCGGTGGTTTTTCTCCGGGAACTCCGGCTTTCCTCCACCAACAAAACCTGGCACGAACTTTAAATGACAATAGCTGTCAATAGGACGTAAAACAAACCAAACCAAACCAAGCTTTTTCTGATCAAAGCTCAATAGTGTGTTTTGTGATATCGCTATGGAAACAAAGGTTCTTACTATAAGAGTAAGATATTACCTCGATTTTATCTAACATGTATTTACATTGTAGTGGTCGTCAATGAGGCACTTGACACGTCATCTTTCATGTCACTATTTCCCTTAAGGCTTTCACGGGTCCTTATATTAATGTCTTCTTTGCCCATATGTTTTAATAGTTGTAATAATTTTGAGGTTGTGTTGACACCTCGGTTTGATTATTTCTAATTATATCTTATGAATTAATGATTACTGCTTCCGAATGCAAACAAATCAGACTTGCATCTAATCAACACATGAAGTGCTATTTAAACAATTTCCCTTTAAAATGGACGAATTCCAATGATCAAAGACAGCTTTAGTAACACTGCCAATGATTGGTATCTATGTTGAACATCGTGGTGCGTTTTCAACGTTACATTTGAAATGGCCAATACAAACTGACGACAGTGAAAATGGATTACCTAATCAGAAACATATCCTATCCGCAGTTTTCAGATGAGATTTTTCATTACTTTACTTTTATATAGTTAAAAATTTGAAGTCACATTTTGTTCGCATCGTCAGCTTAACGCCTTTATATATGTCACTGAAGTTTTAGCTGAGTGTCAACTGATTGCCCGAGACGATTCCTAGTGATCTACAGAAGAGACGTATTTATAACTAATTGGATGATCGGATTAAATCCCGAGTAAACATTTCTTACTCACAAATCTTTATTTGTTTCGTTGCAAATATCAGTCTGATAACTATTAAGAAAAGGGTTTTGAAAAAAAAAATATATCCGGTTCAATACACAAGGCCAATATAAATGTCAATGGCTACAAATACGTTCTAGCTTCAGGCATTTCTAATTGGATTCGCAAGAAAACACATAGAGACTTACAGAATACGCAATTAATAAATTGGAACTGATCAGATTAATTCCAAAGCGGATTGAACTCATACGTCAATCTCTGCTGTGTCGGGTTTTTAAATATATTG
>JAULCA010055546.1:0-53561 GCA_032360845.1 Crassadoma gigantea
ATTTTGAAGTTGATAATCATTGTCAATATTTCACAAGAAGTGCCATAATTTTGTAAACAGTCTAATTTCATGTATTATAACGCTTACCAGAATTCAAATGCATGAAGAAAATTAACGAAATCTAACCATTTAGTCCCTTTAAACATGTAGTCGAGTTAATGTTATTTGACATGGCATTGTGTACCTTGTGAATTGTTAGCACGACGAATGGAACTAATATTTGATACAATATTTAGCTTAACCAGCACGTTTTTGCCTGTGAAATATTTGATCTTATCAACCTGATCAAATGATATTTTTCATACTGTGACATATCAAAAGTGATGCCTATCACAATGTAAGGTATCGGTTTTATTACTGACCTATCAGAACAGTTCTTTATATTTTATGCATTTCGAGCTGCAGATATTCTTGTCAGACGCAGGCGAATCGGTGGTAGAGTAGCTAGTTGTTCCCTTTACATCTCTGCTACATACAATGTGATCTTTTGAAGGCAAAGTTTACCAGGTAAAAGTAGAACAAAAGGAGAGAAATGCTTTGAATATATGATTTAAACTGGCGTTCTGTATTCTTGTCAACAATGTTTTGTTTGTTGCTTTGATTATCTTTACTTATTTGATATTTTGTTTTTTATTATGTGGTAGCTATTTTTGCATAAAGTAACGATTCCGTCGTTGTAGATACTTAACTTTAAAGCTCTGTGATAAATAGTAGAAAGATTATGAATTTCAATGCGGTCGGGGTTCAATTCCTTGACCGGATGTTTTATTTTACTTTTTATTTGAGCGACGAAAGAAGAAATAATTTGTATTACATATAAAAAGGACAATATTGCTGCTGCAATGGCAGATCTTGTAAAACGTGTTGCGCAAAGCCATTAAGAATAACGTTTTTTATTCTTTTATATTCATAATCAATAATACAGTATGGTAAGCTAAATAAGAAAACATGTATTTAAAAAAGACCGTTTAAATAAATAGGATAAAAAGTCTTTTACTTAGAAATCAAAAAAAAATCTGAATTTCTGAGTCAAGACTTTTGTTTTCAAAATTATTACTGTGGAAAAGAAAAAGTTAGTAAGTTATGGATGTAAAAAAATAAGAGACGAATGTGAAAAACTGAGTAAACTGCCATGACAAATCCGTATGCCACGACATCCTGTATATAGACGGGGGAAGTTGAGTAATGTGATGGGCAGGACCCGGAGCCTGGATCATCCGTACTCTTACGTAGATGAATGTTGTTGTACTCAATCCACCAGCTAGCCCTTCGCAATTACTAACACGCTTTCAACTCTTGGTCCTCACACATTTAAATAATACATGTATAAAATGTGTTGTTTTTTTCTTCTCTTAAGCCGTTTAAATCATACTGAGCTGTTAGGACTCATGATATCATACGTATCGCGGTACGATGTTTTCACTACGATATTTAAAACGGTACAAAATTCTGTTTAAAAGGTCAATTTCTTAATGAGTAAGTGCAGGATTTTAAACAGGTTTGTCATAGACTTAGGAAAATCCATCCCACTTTGTTCTTATGTCGTTCCAAATTTCTTTCTGAGTATTCTTATTCTGACAAACTATGAAAATGAATCAATCGTGCTATACTGGTAGGTGGCAGAAAGTGGTATATAGATGGATTTTGTTGAAGACTACGCCAGACAAATTAGCAAATCGAGAGTATGGTGAATCGGTTTTAACTTTCCTCGGGCACGTTAGTACTAAAAGTATGTGCATCTTGGAATGCAGATTGAACATAAGACTTGCAAGATCCCGATGTTCAAACAACACCTAACGATCGACAACAAGAACATCTAAAAAACTATAATACTTTCATGTAAACGGTATTTACTTCTTGCATATTGAAATAGGTTTGTTTGAGAACCAATTAATCAAAAAGACGAAATTCTAGCTGATCCCCATCCTTCAAATTCAACAGTTTACCGCTGGCTTCGCTAGCTGCACAGCCAGGCCATTTCCAAACTTACTACCAACTTATAACCATATAAGATAATTATTACAGTCATATTGTGACTCCAGAAGAGGAATGAATGAAATGTGGATTAAAAAACAGGTCCTACAGTTCCTTCATTTTCACATTAATATACATTGTAGGTCGACCACGTGTTATCATTTGGTAACAAAACACTGATATTTACTTAGGACTGGACCAGCAGTAACACTGGATGTAGTACTAAATTGTACAATAAGCGTCAAGATATCGATTTTCCGACCGTGGACTTTCCCTTCCCTGATAGTGATATCGGCGCTTGTCCGTCTCTTAAGTTGGTCACATATTGCTGCGGAATCAGTTGTAAGTTTGCTTATAAAGTTGCATTGATCCGTCCCTCCCCCAACACACACACATTGATAACAAAATTTCAAAAAAAAATAGCTAGTAACAGATACAGTATAACAAAAATAAATTGACCAATGTCAATATATCTTATCACATATAAAACCACAACCAACAGTGTGGTATTGGACCGATATGTATATAACGGGATCAGAAAACGTTTACTCGTCCTCTGTAATCTTGAAAGGACCAGTATTTGCCTAGCGGTCAGTCAGATTTTATTTTACCATATACCAATCGGTTAACTAGCTGCGTGCCTGACATTTTTAAGAAATATTCCCGGAGTGTAGAGAGCGATAGTGAGCTTAACCCCTGGTCTATTGAGGATGTTATTTGCCGTTAACATAATCATGCTGTCTTTAACTCTGTCCTCGTTTCATTTCTGATCTCATAAAGTGCAAAAGTATTGGTCCATTCAGTAAATCTTTATCTTCCTAGATTTCTATTTCTACGTTTCGTTTCGCCATTTGTGCCTCTTATTCCAGGATAACAAAACATACTTAGGGGCTGTGGTGGGCAAGTGGTTAAGGCGTCTGACATTCCGCTACCATTAGCCCTTCACCACTGGGTCGCGGATTCGAGACCTGCGTGGGGCAATCGCAAGGTACTGGCCGCAGGTCGAAGTTTATCTCCGGGAACTTCGGCTTTCCTCTACCACCAAAACCTGGTAGGTCCTTAAATGACCATCGCTGTTGATAGGACGTAAAACTCAAACAAACCCAAACATACTTTAGTTAACGATCTTTGAACAAACTACACATATTTGTTGTTTTTTTAAATTAGTTAATTTATATATTTTTGTCATCCCCCAACTAGAACACATGTTCGCAAAAACGGCGTAACGCAAATATACTCAGCTGAAAGAAAATGGGCATGCCATTTTGTTACCAAATATGTTGAAAATCCAGGCGATCGTTTTTGCTAAGCCAGTTCAATATATATATAGTAAATAGGCTATTTCTCTATAGGAGCTATATATTAATTGGACCCGTCGGAGCACTGCATTTCTCCTTAAAAATGCTCATTTTTTATCGTTTAAATTTATAGAGGAAATTTAATGGTGTCTTCAGTAATAACAAATATATTTCACGAGTGTGGCTTATATTTTGATATTTTCACGAGTGTGCAGCACAAGTGAAAAATATCAAAATATTAGCCAAACGAGTGAAATATATTTGTTATTACTGAAGAAACCATTACATTTTCTATTTATTACATTTTAAAAGCATAAATCATAAAAAATAAGATGCATTAAAAAGGGCGGGAATCAGAAGCGTAATAATAAGCGCCATATTGTTATGACGTCACGCTTGACGCGCGCCATTTTGAACGGGATACTCAGCACAATTTTGACGTTTTTTGCTATTTTTCTGGTATGGTTGCTCATAAAAATGTTATTACTTGTATATATATGTTAATACTTAAGTGTACCAAATATTTACAATAACAACCACTTATTCTACCGTCGATTCATTTGAATCTGAACAAAAAAATCGTTGTCTTTAAATTAGGGATGTCAATTCGTAGGAATTCACTATTCGAATATTCGGTCGGTTTAATATTCGAATATTCGTTTTAGATACGGAAAACAGAGTTAAAAATTATCACGATAGGTCAACTAACAACAGTGTTTAATACTATCGACGTCGGTCTCACATGCTTGTAATAATAAATTTGAATAAAATACAATAAAATAAAGACACGCACCTGTTAATCCTGTGTTTGTTTCATTTTTAATAATATGATAATTATCAGACTTTCTTCAAAACAGTTTTAATATGGAGATTATTTACAAATGATCCGTAAACAAGTGCGTCGTTAGCTGACATTTGACATATTTTTCGTCGTGACAGCGTTTAAAATACTTCCATACTTTCGAGCGCATGATTACTGTAAGATGGCTTCGATCTGTACAGGCTATGAAACATAGGACCTTTGATTTTTACAAACCCTGGGGGTGAGTACTATTTACTAGGTCTTACATGGCCTTTGTTTTTCAATAAGTATCGATCGATAACCAGTCGATAGTCGAGGGGCTACAGAAGGGATATTGTCGGATCGCTACGGTACGTTGAAAACGCTAATTTGATATGGTCTTTTTTACTTTTTTTTCTCGAATATTCGAATAGCGTTTTCCTATTCGAATACCAACCTACCAAACGGATATTCGTGGACATCCCTACTTTAAATGCAGTGAATAGAAGATACCTTTGTGATTCGTCAATACCAAAAAGTGATATATTATTTCATTTGTCACAATGTGAAAGATATCAGTTTTATCAAGTTGATAGAATCTGATATTTCACTGGCAAACAAGTAATAAAAATGTTATTTTCTTTTATGCTATTGTGTGGCAATTTAATTATCCTATTGTTTCATAATAGCCTTTATGTCAGATACCATAACCTACCTAAAAACAGATTACAGTTTTGCTAAGAAATACCGTTCTACCATTACTCATCAGCTATGGAATAAAACGCATTTTGTGATCATTTTCGGTATTTCAATAGTCAATAAAACAAGATTGGTGAAGCATCACTTCAGCAATCGTAGTCATTTCAGCCGTTAATTCCAGTAATTCTCCCTTTTATATAAGCAGGACTGCTAAACATCATATAGAAAAATATAGAATGGTTACAAAGTTGATATAAAATTGGTAAGTTAACGTATTAGGGGGTTTTACAGCGCGTTAGTGGGTGGCTATTGTATAGATGTATAGATTTGACAAAAGTATTTTGTGCATTTCTATAGTGATCAAATAGTTCAACTATCGATATAATGTAATGAATTCAAGTTTAGCTATAATAACGGTTATGACTTGAAAGACGAACGTAAACACACATATATAATTTCACATATAAAGTTTGGTAACAGATACAGTATACCTAACCTCGATTATCCAGGGGTTATGCCAACTTTTGCTCTCTGCGCCTCTGAAATATGTCGTTACAAAATCAATGGCTCAGTGTGCGCCACTTTTAAACAAAAAAGACAGGTTTGATTCTTTGATGAATATCAAAATAATATCGCGGTCGCGTAACGGTCAAATTGACTTGCTTTGAATTTTGGTGTCGCTTTTCTGTCAAAGGACAGAGTGTCAAGTCCAGCAATAGGTCAGGTAATTTTTACTCGAGACCAATGAAATAGCTCGCCGCGTGCCTTCAAGTTTTGTATGGCATATATTCCAAGGGTACAGAGAGCGTAAGTGGGCACGGCCCCTTGAGTATCGATGATGCAGTATGCTAAAATGAATATCAATGCATATGCTAACAGCCAAAATGGTGGCAATCCGAACTTGTCTTAACAACTGTTGAAACAGAAGGGGAAACGCGTAAAACTTCTTAATTACTTGAATTTTTAAACTAGAAAAGTAGGGTACATCTGTAGTTGAAGTAAATCTTGGGGATTACGAAATCTACCAGCAGACTCTACTACTTTGTATCGTGGAAGTCAATTATCTACTAATATTATATTTCTGTAACCGAGTTCTAAAATTCAGACACAATGACTTTTCGGATCTTTAAACGCTATTTTCTAGATAAACTTATGCAAATAGTCTAAAGCAATGTGATTTGCTTGTACTTCAGCTTATCATTATAAAGTGAAAAACATTTTTTTAATATTTTGATACGTTCTATGTATTGTATAATCCAAGATACGTCAGGAGACGCAATCATACTATATATAATACAGAGTACACCCACCATTCCACAAGACACGGTTTCCTCTCATTTCGTATGGACCCGTTCTGTCGTCGACACTGTTACCCTTTCTTCCTTCAAGATCCAAAAGCAAAACCCTTGGATTTCGAATAGGTGTTGACGTTGAGCTATGCTTTATTTTGGTGAATTGTTATGCGATTGAAAAGAAATATCGGCAAAGGTACACTCTGAACTGATTTAAGTTTCACCAACATTTATCAAAGTTTTGAAATTCATACAATTAATCATTGTTATGCACTTGCAGGACGCAACGTATATATGGTGCAGTGAACTCCACTTTTGTCATAAAAAAATATAAGCGCAATCACATGTGTGTCTACCGTTCATCTCTCAAAGACACGGCAAAACGGTAACGACCGGAAATGAAATGCTCTTAAACAAATGGAAAGGCACCGAAACAAACAGAAAGATATCGTAAAACTCAGAATTAAAAAAGAATCTAAGACGATCCTCAATGTTCTGAACTGAAATACGGATCTCCCTCAGTGAATGGCGTTTGCTGAAATTATTTTTTTTAAATGTTTTTAAAAGGTCAGGGAAGAAATTAAAACGTTTCTGAACGACACTGTTGCGCTGAAATGCTTGACAATTAAATGGTTATTCGTTCCTGTCAATTTCACTTTTATCGTCTACATTTGAACCTCTTGAGAAACACTCAGCTATTGACATATATACAACAATCTTATTTTTTTCCCGAATTTGTAGCAATATCTCGGGCCATCAATGTAAGTGAGCGATGCGTCCGTGAACCAAAACATAAGTCAATATTCTACCATCTGAATGTAAAGCGGACTACCGGAATCCGAGATAACACGCTGTCCCTGCTAACCTGTACTTACTAGGGATGGACCTCTGTGTATAGATACATGTACCGGGGAAAGCTGTATTGGGTAAATTGGTACGTACAGAGAGATATGGTCTGCACACCTACTAAACTGTCTACAACCCGGGCCTTTATCTACACATTATCAACAAGGCACAACACCAATAGCTCAAATAACGAAATACTGCATACAGAGTCATTTTTGCCCTTGTATTTTTTTGTGGTTAAAATAAAGTCACAAGTATCATTGCACCAAAATTATGCAAGGTTAATCTAAAAATCCTAATCAACTGCGAAACATAAAAGAAACGAAATGCAAAATTTAAAGAGAGATAGAACCCATGCATTCTCTACGAAACCGTGATTGTTTTTGGTTGTATTTGGTTAAACGTCCTATTAACAGATGTGTCTCAACGTGTATAAGGCATTCTTGCATATTTACCTCCTTGCAATAGCGCAGATCTGATGCCGACTCTCGAGTGCTATCTCACGGAGAGAAAAAAACATGCCAAAAGCGCCTTGCAACAAGTAACAACAATACTTATATACTGTATAGATATATACCGACGCCCATTATGTACACCTACATATGACATTTTCATTACGAATCACGATATGTTTATGTGTGATGGAACACAAAGGGTAATAATAATACTAGCTGTATTCTCAATAGATATAAACCGACACACTTTATAAACCTACATACGGTTGTTTATAATGATATACAATATATGAATGCCAATATTCCATAAGTGTGTCCCAACATGTGAAATAACCTTATAACGACACGTCACAGGTAACAGCAATAATTATATACTGAACAGACATCTATAGCTACCGACACAATATAAATACCCACATACGATAATACTGAATAGATATACACCAACACATTTTATAAACCTACATAAAATGTGTAACGGTATAATGAAACGCCGAAGGTAACAATGGTAAATTTTCACTGAATAGACATATGTCGATATACATTATACAAACAAAAGACATATATTGACACACCACACCTACAATTGTACGTGCCTACAAACAACAAGTATGTGTGGCACGTCACATGTAACTACTGGCTGTCTACAGGCATTTATTACCTGTTGATCGCCTATAACTACGTGTAATTCTTTATTGGTGATACTGATTAGGTGTTCGTGATACACTCAGCGGTCTGGGTCTATTTCTTCCTAACAAAGCAAACGACCTCATCCACTTTCGATATTTGTACGACCCGAAGTAGCTGACTGGGGAGCATGACTTAAAGTGTGGCTGGCACTTGAAATTGGTTAATGATACGGTATTCGGTGATGAATTTCTTTGGTATACCTGTGCGGGTCGCGTGCCGGAAAAATCAATACATGCTACAGGGATCGGGATAAAACACCACCTAACACACGTCACGGGTAGGCGACGCGAATCACGTGATGAAATGGACTCTATCACAGCGGCAACAGACTAGCAATTAATCTGACAAGATTTTCTCGGTGCAATTGATTGACGTGTTACAGAGAAATATACAACCTGTTAGATTACTGGGTTCAACACGTAAAAATACCTGTTACGTATCTTCGAGTAATGCTGTTATGGGGGTCGTGTCAACTAAAAGCTAGAACTAGACCAAGATTGATTAAACTCGCTTCTGATACACTATGATATTAGATGCATTTTTTTCTCTGCATCTCATGAAAATGAAATACATTTACTCTGTGAAGAATCACATTTAACTGTAACCTGCAATTAAATGAAGTCAAATGTAGTTTCTGTGTCTCAGTCAATTCTACGATCTTTCAGTGTCAGAGGATATTTTAGAAAAATCAATATCCAACAGAAGGTTGGAATCAGTCTTGATATATGGAAGAGCTTCACTACAAAGTAGTAGATACCTCTGATTTTTTATGTGGAATATAAACGAACTCTTAAAGGGAATAGAGACATTTTCTCTACTAGCTGTTAAACACTACTGATACTTTTTAGAAAATCGAATCGCATTTTATACCAGTTGTAGAAACTACTACAGAATGTAGGAAAATACAGATTTGTCTCTGGCTGTTGTAAATACACCTCGAATTTGCAGGAAAAGAAGAAGATTACTCCAGTAGGTGTACAGACCACTGATATTACTTTGAAAAGATAATTGTTTTATCTTAGTTGTAGATACTATATATGCAACGTAGAACATAAATAAATACTGTTTACTAGACGTAGATACTATTAATACCATAGAAGTCTACTCTGCAAGTTGTTAATACACACTTGATGCTTTGTCGGAAATAGAAAACAATTCTCTACTTGTTTTAGAAACCATCGATTCTTCGTAAGGAAATGAGAATTTTTCCTCTGCTGGTAATATATACCTTTAATATTTTGAAAATGAGATGACCTCTCTGTAATTTCTCTACTAGTTACATATACAAATACTACTTTGTAAGAAAATGAGACAATTTCTCTGTTAATTGTAGATACTACAGACAGTAAGTTGGAAAGTGAAAGATTTCTCTACTAGTTGTAAATGCTATTGAAAATTTGTAGAAACAGCAACGTTTCCTCTTCTAGTTGTAGCTTTAGAAATATCGACGCTTTCTCTTCTAGCTGTAGATTTAGAAATAACGACGCTTTCTCATCCATTTTTAGTTTGAAGAAATAGCGACGCTTTCTCATCCAATTTTAGTTTGAAGAAATAGCGACGCTTTCTCTTCCATTTGCATCGTCGATATCCAGGGGTTACGTTTTCTTTAGCTCTCTACATTCCCGGAACATGTCTAGCCAAATCGAAGGCACAAAGATTTCGTCGCAGGTAAAAAAAAACCTTACCAATCGCTAGACTGATACATGTACTATGAAGATTACGAAGGAGAGACGCCCGACTTCAAAGCCTGTCAATTTCTACCGTTACGTGACCGCGATATTCTTTTGATGTTCATCAAAGGACCGAACTAGTCTTCTTTGTCTCATCAACAAGGTGATGCATACCTAGCCTTCAAGGTATTTCGAGGATGTTCTAGTTGAAGCTTGTAGAAATAACGACGCTTCCGCTTCTAATTTTAGATGATATGGATGTTGTTTTAGAAAACAAAGGCGTTTTCTCTGTTGATAATACAACTTAGAATTTGTAGTGGAAAAAGCAAATCTTTGCTAGTTGCAGTTGTAGGAACTGCAACTAGCAAAGATTTGCTTTTCCACTAAATAACTATAACTAAATAGGGCGGATTTTAATAATGAAAGTAATGTTTTAATGCTGTTTTTATTACATGGATGAAGAATCAATAATAATACAGAATCCTGTAACGGGGAATTTGGAAAATAGCCTTTTAACACAGGAGGGCTCTTAATAGAGGCGGATTCTCAAGCAGTAGGTTGAACTGTAATTACGTTACTGGCGACATTGTTCATCACCTATTTTTGAATTTAGTTTGCTGATGCTGAAATACAGACAATGTAGATATTGACTTCTTATACAGCCATTTCGTCCATGGAAATTCAAATTCCGAAATAGAGGAATAGAGAAAACCAACAGAAAGGAAAAGTGCCTTTAGGACCCTTACTTATGTTATCTTGATTGCAAGTTGGAATTTTTTATTATTAATATTTTCAAACGCACGGAATGTATTGTACATGAAATATAAACGTATTAAACATACAAAAAGAAATACCATCATAAAGGTTGTTTTTTATTTATGCATTATAATGAGGTGTTTGGAAAAAGAGCATGCATCTTACATAAATTTACCTTACATAACTGCCCTTTCAAGTCTATGCCTTCATGTATGAAAGGAAAATTGAAAATATTTCCCATAAATAATGCTTCTTATAATTCAATATTGGAACCTAAGAAAGCATTATTGTTTATATTTCTATTTATTATTTTTATTTATTTATTTATTTATATATTTCCATTTCTCATTTAGAAATATGTTGTGGACCTACCGTATAAACCATCCGTGATTTGAAACAAACACGAAACCTGCCTGAATAATATTCAGTCGTTTTAGACTTAGTGAGTGCCTCTAGGAACACTGATTTGTGGATCCAACATATTTCAGCTGTCAGGCTTCTTATACCTTCCAATAGATTACAACAAAGAGCTGCCTATTTCTGTAGATCACTTTATTTCAGCATGCGCTTTATTTCGCAAACTCTGCATGTAGATTTTATTCGCGAATTCTTGAATTTGCAATTTAGTGGACGGCATTTAAAACCCTAATCATTAATGGATATGCATATATTCGCTAATGAAAATCATTGTAAGTGACGTTGCTTGAAAATAAGTTGATTTACTATTAAGTGTCATTTGCATATTCCTTGACAAGGACTCGATATTTACTATAAATTGAAACTGAAAAAAAATTACTTTTGCTTGTATTTTATTTTAAAATTCCATTCATGCTTGTAGATTTTTTAAAGAAAACTTGACTGGTGAAGTAGTGGATGTCATTAACACACCCCCACACACAAGTGATTTCTCCTTTATATTTGGAAATAGATATAGTAAGACCAACATGAATTTCAATGCATAATACAATTGTTTCGTCTTTCTAGGACTCATCGGTGATTGCAATAAATGTAGTAATTATTTTCTGTAATCAATGCTAAGAAAATATTCCCCAACGTTTGAAAAGTTAAGATTAGGTTTTTATCATTTGGTTCACTTACCTTATAGAACCAGCACATAAAGCACGTACTAGTGTTTGTGTTTGGACGATTAGTCTTTGATGTCTATTTAGTTTATGCACAACTAGTTGCATGTGGCTAAAAAAAAATTTTTCTAGTGTATTTAACTTTAATTATTTTAGGAGTTATAGGTATATACCGTAAACTTCTGTATGCACTTTTCATAAATCCGCGAACCAACAAAAGTATTAACAGATTCCTTTCGGCCTGTACCGGAAAAAAAATCAGCCAATTCGACCAATCAGAACTAAGAACTGCAGGCTTTTAATGCTGTGCCAAACTTTAAAGTATAAGACACCATCACTTTTTGTGCTGTCATTTTCAAGGTTATAATTTTTAAAAACTAGTATTTTAGAAACAGCCAACATTTAATTATAATGTTAATAAATACGATACCTTGTGGTCAATAACAATTATAAAGTAATATAATAATATTTATCCTATACCTGTGGTCATATATCCACTTCAATGTGTTGTGTATACATTTTTTATTGTTTTCAATTCCTTTTGTTTTCATAATATGAAGAATAAACTCTTCTGAAATGCAATACAATGATAAAATTTTCTGTTTGTAAGTTATCTTACAATCTGCAGTTCTCTAAAAGTTTACCTTGCAAGGCAGACTTGTTGATAATAATGTTTTTGAATGCAAAAAATTAAGCGTTTACAATACTTGAACAGGTTGTGTAGAGAAACAACTTGTATTTCAATGCATAATTAATAGCATTTTTACAAAAGAAAAAAGAAATTTGATAGGGGTTTACATTTTGTGCGTAGTTTCAAATGCAGCTGGCGAATGACCCTCATTATTGAAACCAATACGTGTATATATTTCAGATAATCTAAAAAAGAAATATATAGATCTCAAACCTTTTAATTTAAAACATACACACGCAGAATACATTTCAAACTGAGAAGCGGGTTTAAACATGGCACGATTAAGAAATGGCCAATTGTTGAATGATTAAAGATAAGGAAACACACCATTTTGATTAAAGCAATATGGGTCTTACAAAAAATGGAAATACTACAAAATGGTATAAATTTCAAGGGTCGATGCATTGCTGTTTTTAAGCTCGTAAACGTTCTGCTTGCAATGCTCTAATACAATATTTATTACTCGACTATAAAAATCATATTCATATTCACCGGAGTTAAGTTACCTAAAGCATTATCAGTTTAACGACACTTCAACACACATTTCAAAAATACGGTTTTGGAGAAAAAGCAAACGAATATTTCCTGTTTCCTGTTTTTAGACACCTTTAATTGTAAATTTAGCGTTGAATTTGCTTTTAGTCATTTTTGGGTTGTTTTTTCACTTCTGGGATATCCTCTCGTGATGTTTTTAATCCTTTTATCATATATATGCCTTAAATGTTTAATTACCGTACTAACTTATTTCAAATTTAATGTTTTCCTTCTCTTTCATACTCTGATGGGCAAAATATATCGGGCATTGAAAATCCGTCAATGTTTGTATTTATGTGTGTACATTTATATAGGCCCCTGGTAAATTGTTGTTGGCACAAAGGAAAAGATTAGGCTTGTGAGTATTGCAGGTTTTCTCCCCGATATCTGTCCGATGTTCTAGAAATAAAGAACTGGCCTGCCAATCTCACTACAGGGAGTGTCACGCGTCAAACATGGAACCCCTGAAACTCGTCTTTTATCCCGTTGGGTCTATCATTTATTGGCCATTTAAGAAGGTAAAATTTTAGCTGGAAACAATGTATGGTCATATCGTATGTAATTAAGTAAGTAAAAAAAAAATCTTAGTATTACTACGGTAACGTAACCTGACTGGTGACCATTCAGATTGTTCATCCTTTTATTTTGTCTCTTTGTGTTTACTGAGGTAAGAAGTTAGTGGTATTAAAGTTTACCCATTGAAGTTGTTGAATGGTTTCTTCAGAGCGTATTCTAGCTGCAGTATCGTCAAACGCTTTCCGCTAAAAGTAATTTTAACAATTAAACCTTTTAGATTATGCTTATTTAGTGTCTGTTCATGGAATAAAAGAAAGTATTCTAGCGTTATAAATGCATTTTTCAGTTTTAATGTCTGCTTGATTTAAATTTCTAGAGTGTGGATTAAAGGGATGTAAGAAGAGTTTTACGGTATAAAGACAGAGTTAAGCTGTATACCTACTTGATCAGTGTTTCTACAATGCCCGTCTCAAGTGATATAATAAGCAAAGGGTGTTCTAGCGTTCTGACGGTATTTTCCAATTGCGATTGTTTTACCTAATTTAGTCATTGAGTGATGTAAAAAGGTTCATGGTGTTATGAGAAACGTTGCAGATATTATTGTTTTCCAATTTTCTTGTGTTGCTTCGGTGACTGCCCCAGTGTATACCGTAATATCCCGGCACCTCAGTTATGGAGGTCATTTTAAGTGTTTCCTCTGCTACGCTTTTTTGTCTTTGACAATTCTATGTCCACCTATTGGTAATAACAGGGTGCCCGCGCCCTAAGCAGAATGTTTTTGCCTTGGTGTCACGCCTGTTGAGATAAATAGGTTTGTCTCGGCCCCTCCTTTAGTGTCACTAAGTGAATCGAGCTATAGGCGACAGCTGCTTCTAGGAAGTCAAGAGATGTGTGATCACGATAAGTTCTCAAAATGGAAGACAGGCAGTCCACACTCGTGCACTTTGCCATCTGGCAGAATGTTTCCTTGTCATAAATGCAACAAAGGAAAAGCCTCGAAGCTTTTTAATTTAACCCAAACTTGTGATGAAAATTTTATTTTCTAACCTTATCAAGAAAATGACATTATATTTTCCAATAGGAAAAGCAAACATTAAAAGTTAAAAGTTATTGACAATTGTATCAGAGTTTTTTTTAAATTTTACGAGAGATCAATATCGTTAATTTAATACTTTAAATAAAGTAAATTAATTGTTTCGTTTCGAATGCGTCTTGATATGACATATACTTTAATGTCTTAAATATCTTAAAATACCGCTCAAGTGAGTAGAGCCCGATATGTCTATGAAATTATTATCATAAAAGAAAGCTTCTTTTTTGTGTGTCCACCAGATCAATGATGTTAGCTTTCATGCTTGCATGAGTGTGAAACATTGTGTAATAATTGGGTACCATCTGTCAGACGGGAGCCGTCACACCCGAAGACAGACAATTCAATCTCCATTCACGAAAGAGCAGAAACGGAACTGCCATTATTCTGAAGAAAAAGAACTCCCGATTGATTTTGTACAATGGACTCCCCAACGGCATAATGTTCCATTAATATGCTAAACATGTTATTCTTAAATACAGAGTATCAATGTTTTTTATTTGAATGCTTTACCTACAGCAAAATATAATGATTCGGATATAGAACCAGATTGAAGATTTACCATATACACAAGCTGTTATGCAAAGTAATAACACCATCACACCTGGTTTTATGAGATACATGTGTAAAACATCTTATTATGACGTCTCAAGAAAAGTACTCATTGTGACGTCACAAGAATAAATGCTCAATGTGGCATAATAGAAAACAATACAATGACGCACCCGTCCTCAAATGCCCATAGCTATTGTGAGGACGTTCAATCTCAAGCAAATAAACGATGACGTTTATATTACAAAATGTCTTTGATAATCAAATGAGCATTAATTTTCAACTTCTAGAGAGCGTTAGATGTATCAAATGTTGAGACTGATTTCATCATATATGTAGTATCAATGTCATGGATTTGTAAATATATCACATAACGGGCTCGCATTAAAAGTTACGATTTTTTCTTATTTTGAAATCATGATGAATTTTGAGTCTTCCGGTACCCTTCATCACGCTTCAATGGTGCCAATTTGTCCGCACCATAAAGTCACACGCCATTATAGGATTTATTATTTTATGTATGATGCATCAATGTTTCTCCTGTACCATATTGAATGTCACTCGTCTCAAAATTGCCATCGTGATATGCTCATTGAGAGTCGTATGCTTTCAAGCTTACACGTCCCTATTGCCTTCCTTTCCAACCGCGTGGAGTACAACTGAGAGCATTGCGGGTTTCCTCAGTCTGCCCATCTCTTGTTCAGTGTTTCAAGGAATTTCCAGTTTTACCCTACTGTGAATACTTCTTTTTAAATATTAAATGTTACAACCATGGACAGCCAGGAGACTTAATATTTTCCCTTTCGTACATCTACAGCATATCGCATAACAATCATCCACACAAGAGTTACATACCTCAAAATAGCCCATTATTGATTCTAAAGAGAGTTCATTACCTTGAGATATTGTTTTATCTGCCCCAATAGAGAATTGCAATCCTTAATAGGATACAGTCTTTTCCACATTTATCGGTTCTTGGAGACTTTCCCTTTATGTTCCGTTAATGAGTTTAACGAAATTTGCCTTCCCAACTTTATTTTCTTAAAGTCTCAAGTCTTAACTTGTACCCTTGTTGACCCTCCTGTAGAGTCATGCACCTCACAAGGTCTTTGGGAATCAATCTGGGAATTGTACGCCTCGACAGCTTTATTTATTTATTATTTTGAGAATAGTACGCCTCAATAAGCCAAATCATTTACCCATGTGAGAGAGTACACCTCGATAGGATACTGTATTTACTCAATTGAGAATTGCATACTTCTAAATATACATTATACACACGTTGAACTTCCATCAAATAGTTGGCTCCAGTAAGTGCGAATATCTTTCAACCAAACAGAAACGAAACATATTTTGTATCTCTATACCGTCCTTCACCTATGTCATACGAAACAATCTTCATATTCTTCATTTTATGTAAACGCTAGTTACGTGTTGATAGTAGAGAAAAAACACAATGAAACCACTTTTTGTAGACACAGAAATAATTCCTTTCTTTCTAGATTTTCCGAAACCCCATGGTAAGCCTTATATTATTTCTGTTTCATCAACAGGGACCCGTACCCATTTGAAGACCCCGTCCTAATCTTTGAACCCCTATGGCGGACCTCGTCCTAATAAGCAACACGTATGGTACCAGTTGCTCGAAGACAAGAAGATCATTAGCTTATATGTTTTGTGAACTGGATTGGAACATTTCCCAAAAGCTGAGCCTGTCATTGCATTAATAATAAATAACTTTCATGAATCCCTGAGTAGGCATAAATGCTCACAGACAACGTGTTTACTGGGGGTACAGACAGGGAAAAATACGAAGTATTGTTATTTCCCTTCTTGCTTGAAAAGCACAAGAAACAAAATTTCAAAGAAATATTAAGATTTGCTTCCGCTTATAAAATAATTACAATGATATGTGCTAAGCTGTTAGATATTATTAAGTAACATATATGTACTTGACGTAATCATGTCTGCTTTTGTAAGGTTATTTTATAAAATGGTACATTTGTTCATAAATATATAATTTCGTATCGGCATTTTGTTGAGTGGTTAATGTATGATTTTTTGTCTATAATTATGTCTATCTACTGGTCGATACAATAATTGTGAATTTATGATGTGTTATCGCTCTGATACCTTCTTGTGCCTTTTGCGGCAATTGGCCGTTAAAGATTACGCCGAGCCCTCATGGACAGAAATTTTATTTCCTTGTAATCTAGTTTGACGTCTGAGGCCACGTATCCCGTATCAACAAGTGCGTGGTTGGTAACACCTTTATACCAACCTACCAGTCTTCAATTGTCAGCTTCATACAAATGAATAGCAATAGTAACGGGAATATCCAATACCCTAAACTCCAGTAGATGAAGGTGGCTTTAGACACAGACACTGTGAAATATAATATTTTGAAAGTTTGCAACTAAATTTGTAAATGTTATCACCAATGTTCTTACAATCTTTTCAACATGGATTTTATACAACGCTCACCAAGCATTTAACATTTAAACATTCATATGAATTGCTCTTGTGTTGGGTCCTACGACTATGGTTTAAAGACATAAACCAAATCAAGTACTGTGTTTTTTGTTCAATAAAATATCTTAATAATTGCTTCCATTGCATGTCTTGGGACTTCTTTTTAAATTGTAAAGGAAAGAAGATTTCAACTTCAAATATAATTAGTATTAGCAACTCAATAAAAGAAGTCAAAAAAGCTATTGCAAAAGATGGTTGAAGGAAGAAACCCTCTGAAAAGTACAAAGAGAATAAGCCCAGGTGTTGTGGGAAGGGAAAGCACAACTTTGTTTTGTAAGTCTGAAACCAGGTGTAGCGACAAAGAACCTGCAAGTCTATCTTATTAGCATAATCCAAACCTTTGACCTTGCTATCGCAAAATGAAATAGATACTTTCCAAGTGAGACCATGCTACCGATCATAAAACTTATCCAGAGTCTTTACCCACTGGCAAGTTCGTCAATCTTCGACTTCTTTCTAAGAAATAGTGATATTCTAAGCAGGTATGTTCATATCGAATCAACTGCGACAAATTTACACCTTTGGTACATAAATAATCACTTCAAATGCGTTAAGTCGCTTCTGAAAAATCCGTACTATTCTCTGATTTTGCGTCTATTACCTTCTATAGCGAATCGGGATCAAAAGAAGATGAGACCAGGAGAGTCCGCTGTGTATAAAATATGAAAAACCTGAAAATATTATGTTTTTACATAGGTTTTAGCCTCGACAGCCTGCATGACCGGACATTGGATTAAGCACTGGACTGTTCAAGCCACGGTGGGAGAATGCTGTATTTACGTATGTTATCAGTATTGTCCTGCCTTAAAGATTACTTCTAAATTGGATGCTTTCTGATAATAACTACTGACAATAATAACAAAATACCTGCTTTAAATATGTTTGGCAATTACTGTAAACCTACACTTTCATAGTCCAGGTAGCTCAATCGATTTCATTAAAGGTATAACAATCTGAAGTCAATAGTTGGAAGCCCAGTTTGCCCCCGTGGAACATATTTGTCTATTTCATCCCAATTAAGATTTAATAAAAGTCCCGCAAGTTATACTTGTCTTTAAAAATTATCAAAGCTTAAATCATGACTCAAAATGTTTAGAATGAATTGTTACGTTTTCTGGCTGAGATAAGGGGTCCGTAAAATCAAGTAGTGGAAACTTGCAATTTATACAAAGGCGTTCTTACGGTTAAATTGCAGACTTCAAGATATTGTCAGAAAAGCGATATTTTATAATGTTGATATTGAATTATCTGCCACAAACATGTTGTGGTTGCAACGGGCAATGTCATTTGATATCCTTTTGTCACATTCACATTTGTCTTTAAATGTTATGATCATTTTAATCGATGTCTGAATTTCATACTATGTACAACTATTGTAGCTTATATATTTTATGTTTTTGTTTGGGGTGTTATGGAAAGTCTCCAAGCGTCTTGAATTGGTTCTAATAAGTGATATTTCCTTGGTTTTGGACGATATGACATTTTGGTCTGCTTAGTAAATTTAAATTGTCATTAAGAGAATGTGAGGTTAAATTACACAAGTATACACGCAGCTTAAAAAGGAAAAGCAGGGTTTTTTAAAGACGTATTTCAAAACTTTTAGGAGGATCTATTATTCAGGAGTTATTTTCAGGTGTACCTTTATGTTGTAGGAAACAGTCAATCTCCTAAAGTAAATTAGTTAGCTTTTGTATATTGGTATGGCTCCATGTTGACTTTCCTTGATTTTTGATGTCCATTTTGTGTCTGTTATTGCTTTCCTGTATCAACGTTTTTATCTTTGTGCGTTGTGACCATGGTATATTTAAGACTTTTACCAAAGGAAATTCTCATGTTATTTGAGTCTGCGGCCAGATTTTTTACCAAATCTTGATTTGCTAAAGGCAAAGGTATTAAACGTTTCATCAGCCATAAGGTGTAACAAGGGCTGAATTGTAGTATTAAGTGGAGGTTGTGTATGTCATTCTGACATTTACATCAGACAGCAGCAAAAGAACGGTGATGAATAGACTCATTCGTATGTATAGGATGAGACAATGACTATTCCACCCTTGGGTATTGACTTATCTTCGTTTCTCTATACAAACATTTAAAAATAAAATGTTTTCCTCGAGTGCCTAGAATTAAATAAACCTTTTGAAATTATAGTCAAGGTGACGTCAGTACGACGACCACGCTCATAGAAAATATAAATTTATACCTTGAGTCAAAAGATGTATCATAGTCACTTAAAAGATAAGAGATTTCAAGAGCTTTGGACGAGTATCATGGTTGCCGTGATAATGTCAACTGTTGATTGACTTACCTTCAACACATAGTTTCTGGAAAGGCAGATTAATGAAACATATACAAACTTGATCTCATTCAAAATATATCATTTTTAATAGTCGACTAGTGTGATATGTTCATTAGTGTGCCTTTCCGTCACTTCCTTGGTTCTCTCTTTGTTGACGTCACATTACTAGGATTTGATTAAGATTTATATGACAGGTGTTGTCTATGAAGAAGAGGGTACTTAACCTTGTTGCCCTTTATTTTAAAAAGTAACCATGACAGTTCTCCTTTGTTCTTATTAAAAAAAACGTAATCCACTCACACAAACAAGTGCATCCTTGCACCTTCAAAATTTGATAATACAATACACAGTATGCAAAAATGAATGAGACTGCATTACCCTGCTGTTTTGTCTTTCTATGACTCATCGGTGGTGCTAAGGACTAACAAGTTTGAACTCCAATGCCTTTGCTGTGCATAACTTAACAAGCAATTAGATCATCGATCAATATATTTACCAGCCACACTTTAGCAAAGCTCTAAAAAAGCAAAATATTTGGTGATGGTGATTTTATATTATAAAAAATTAATTAATCTTGATTACAACAAGCATTTTCAGTGGCCCTAAAACATTATGTTATTTCCCCATAACATAAAAAAATGACGTCGCCGTTTGTAACGTTGCTTTTATTTGGCTGATACAGCGGCGTAATAATTTCTAAGAGAAAAGAGTCCATCAAGTGGATATCCACAGGAATTGTGTATAGAAGATTAAATTCTGACTTGAATATATTTTTCATGTTATGGAGCTATAACACAAAAAAACGGAGTGTACCCTCATCATAAACCACTTCGCAGTTTATTTAGAGTACACTCCGTTTTTTGTTTTTGTTTTTATTTTTTCATAACATAAAAATATATATTCAAGTTAATCCTTAAATAATTTTGGAAATGTGTTGTCATTATTTTTTGGAAAAGATTTTGTATACCTTCATGACTAATGCATTTACATGGCATGACGTCAATAAAGAAGGGGAGAACATTTCAGACACCAAGTTACAGTTCTTGCAAGGGTGTCATGTCTTTCTTTTTTAACATTTGTTTTTTATTGTGACGAGTTCAAAACAGAAATAATTAAAAAAAAAACTACAACATGTAAACTATCAATAATGATTAACCCGGCTGTTATTTAATCGTAAAAGAAGGTTGTTTAGATCATATTAGGTTTTATAACCGTTGTGATCCTCGTCCTGTAGTATCATAATGTTATTGTTAAATTAGAAAATCATACCCTCCAATCAGTTTCCACAACAGGAGATATGTGGAAGTAAATAGATGCAGGTATAAAGCGAAACTAGTATTAGCACACAAACGGATAATATTAGGCTGCACGATTAAGCTTGAGCTAGGCATGGTCGTATACAAAATGATAATAGTTCTTATATACTGCTTTATCACAACGTATGTCGTTGGTCGTCTCAAAGTGGTTCACATATTATTAGCCGTGGTAATTGGCATTTGCAACTAGTCAATATCTTTCTCAACTCCTTGTGGATCATACAGACGGTACTGCCATTCAGAAGCACACAACATCATTCAACAATTCCAGCACTGCCAACGTATTCATTTACAGCTGAGTAGACTGGAACAAGCAGAGTAAAATATCTTGTTCAAAGATAAAATACAACATGGCACCGAGCTCGTGACTCGAACCCGCGACCCTTCGGTCACGATCCCGGCGTCCAACCACTAGACCGTCGTGTCTTGACAGTGTCTTTTCCTTCTCTTTATTTTCTTCGCCAGCAGAAAAAATAATCCTCTTATAAATTATACTAAAAAAAAACAGAAAATGAAGAAAAATAAATAAGTAAAACAATACAATTTTCCATCATAAAATATTTATTTCAGTAAACCTGGAATGAACAAGGAAAAATGTGTGTAAAAAACTAACCACAACTATGTTATTCTTTAAGTAATACTGATATGCGGCTTTGTATATTGCACGGGAATGTAAAAATGACAGATCTAATTCAACAAGTAAAGATAACGCTTTTATCAATTGCATGATAATATATCTTTAATATCTAGCTACAAGACTATACAAGAAAAGGCGTGGTTTCATAAAAATGGGCCACATTGGTTTGATAAAAAATAATGAACATGCGAAGGATTATCTAGTCTAGGCACGATGATGTGATGGACAAGTTAAGTGGACGAAAATGTACAACTTTATCTCCAAATTCTCAGGAGTTCTATAACAAGAATTAAACAGGACACTAAACCCGATTTGAAATGTGCTGATGATGTTACTGTTCAACACCACCGCTTGCTTTTAGCATGGCGGGAAAACTATTCTAAAGGGATGGGAAAATATCTGATGATGTACAAAGACAATTAAACTATATCACTTATTATAGTTTCTATAAGTTTACCGGAACAATAAATTACATAAGAGTGTTAACAAACAATTATCAAAATGATTAAAATAAATTTATCCCACAATTTCTGGATAAACAAAGTGGATATTTAAGTTAACGTCATAAAGGGCATGACGTCATGATGACGTCATTCAAAATTGAAATCTGTAATAAAACATGCAATGTTCTTCCATATATTTTGATTGCTACATTAGCGCAAATGATAATCAGAAATAACATATGTAAATCACTTCTCAGTTTCTCAACAACAGAATAGTTCATAAATCCCTCACTGTTGTGCAAACACAGGCTTTGGTGACTAGAAGATAGGAAACTGTAGAAAAGTAGTCAGGAAAGCATTTTTATGTATAGCGTCACATGCAAGCAAACAACATCTACTTTCAATTGTTGGCACACGAATGTATGAATGAGATTCAAAAATCATTAATCGAAACACATATCATTTAAGAAATAAATTAAATCTAAAACTATGATAATACCAATTGATATCTTTCACCAAATGACTCAAAACAAAACGGATGATGTCATTTTAATGCCGTGTGACGTCACAATCTCTATTAATGTCATGCTAAATCGTTGTTTAGGTAGGTTGGGAAAAAAATCATAAGAAGTAAAAGGTCAATAATGCTTACTATACATGAATAATTACATAACTATCTATGCTTATGTCATGTGCACGGGCATGTTGAAATGACAATGAAATAAACATTTATGTTCAGATACTGTTATGTGCACAAGTTTCATGAAATGACACCTGAAAAGGAAATACTTTCCTGTCTCATCACCGGAAGTGACGTATCCAAACAGGTTGTATTTATTGGCTATTTTAATGGTTGATGAATTGTTTGTATACTTAACGTTGTTCGGATCCATTAAGTATCATGCAGTAAAACCTATATATACATTTTTAGTTCAGCTGATTGGTTAATAGTTATAAAAGTTCGTGATAATTTGAAATCCAAATATTTCAAGTAAACTCGATAAATTTTCGCGACTTATTTAAATTTTCTCCATGAATCGACAAGAAATTATTTGAAGTCGAACTTCGATATGACGGATAGCCTAAAATCATAATTAAACTTCGAGATAACAAGGATACAGAACTCCCCGACTCTGTTTTTACAAGAAAGAGTCTCAATTCGAGATAACAGGTATGTCGTACTTCATAATGTATATGGCGAGAGAAAGGTGATTTGCATTAGCAGCATTTCGTTGATATAACATTAATAACTTTAATGAGTATATACAGTCAAATGCATAGCCTCCCTTTGTCAAATTATTTACCAGATTTGGGAAACAGACTTCATTCAATTCTCTATATGAAATTATATGTTTATGCTCAATAAATAAAGGCGCTGCTAAAAACAGTTGTTTGTATAATACTCTATGAGTTATAGGGATGCTTTATGAGTTAAGTATATATTTCTTTTGCGTATGTTTTAGACCATTCAAATTGGATTGTACCAGGTTCTAGAATAAAAAATACTATGCTACTACAAACGTCTAAGACCTTTCTATTGTACTGAAAAACACCAAATAATGTTTGAAAAGCATGTGAGAACCACTTGTTCATACAATTATATTGTTTTATGTATAACCTTTTTACATAAACAATCTAAATTACTGTTACTTTGCAAAATCACATTTATTTGGCCGCTTTGTCAACAGATGAGGACGCTGCAAACAAATTATCTTGGTTTATTTTGAACATTCGTCCTTATTTCCTTATACATTGTACTAAGCCAAATAAGTCTCTAAATATCTTGATAAAGGTGCCTATTCTTTAAATAGCGATTCAGTGTTTCAGCTCTATTTTTGTGGTCTTGTCCGTAACATATAATATTGCATTTCAGAAGCAAGGTTGTTATTTACATTCTGAAAAAGTCGTCTCTTCTTTAATCTTTTAAATGAAAGTTGGCTCAAACAGAATCAACATTTTAAAGTATATATATAAATATCGCTTTACCTTGGGTACGTACATAACACTAGAAAAATATCTCAAATAATTAGGCCTGAATGGAAACGATCGGGGGAATCTAGAGCACCGATTCCATTAAAGGTAAACATAAATTGAAATATTCTTAATCATCAAAAGGAATGCATGGTAATGTTTACAATTATTTACAAGTTGAAATGTCTGGTAAAAAAACCCAACTAACAGTGATTCGGACAAATTGAAAATTCTGTTCTTCTTTTGTTAAACAACCAACATGAAATCATTTTATCTAACCAATTGCATTCTATAGATGTAATTGGCTTATAAATATAAATATATGACATAATTCTGAAATAGATTAGGACCTCGTCACCCAAGCTAAATTAATTTTCGAATAAAAGACGAAAAATTTTTCCTAGTTCTTCTGAGATTGAAGTAAACAGCAATTTAATTTTAAATATTCACTATTCCTACCACATTCTGCTTAACTCGCTGAGTCGCCCACGGAAAATATTATCATTAAATATATTTTAAAAAGTATGTTTTATCTGATATGTAAAATGTAAAAATATGTAAAGAGCATATGTAAAGTTCAGAGATGGTAATGCTTTTTGAGAAGGTTTCTTTAGTATCTCTTGGTTCTGCAAACGGGCCAATAATTAAGCATATCAGGAATAACGAATGCTGCCGATTTCTTTGATATTTATCACATCCTCAGAACTAGGTATATGCTACCATGCGTGTATTATACATATGTGTCACAATTATTTTATATGCATAATATAACAACTGATAACCAGAAGTGAAGCATTCACTATTGTTAGCCTGGAATTTGTTAGATGTTTTAGCATAGTAAGAAGCATATACATTTAAGGATCCCTGTCCCACTGCAGGCGAAACGCTATATAACTCCAACATAAAGTCTCTTTCCTTTTATTTCGATTTAGTTTTAACTGTAATGGAATTAGATTAGGGCTCTACCGCTGACCAATAAAGTCAGTTAAGTCAGAGTGACCACTGCGGCTCATATCATGACAAATTTTCAAAGATCCCAAATTACTTTTCATATTTGTTGTAGTGGTACAAGGAATCCCTAAATCAGATTCATCGCAGACAGTAAGAGGGATGTATGACGAGGTTCTACCCACTCAGACTAACTCTACAAAACATACATACATACATTTGATTGCACTTGTGGGTTTGTGTTAATAACTACACATAATACTGACTAGACGTAATACACTCATCTCCAAAAATAGTTCGACTAGGTGGGGGTAAATAACATCAACGTATAATATGATCTAAAGTCTGTATCTGTCAAACACATCCAACAAATATGTAGACTAGTAGGTGGGTATATAACACCAACAAATATAACGTGTCTGTATCAAAATGTTTCAATGGGATTTCGTAAGAAAATAGAAAATACAAAAATTGTGATTTCGATTAAGGGGTTAAGGGGCACTGGTTGGTTATATACTGATATCTGTTATCACACAAGTTCTGGCACTACTGGCGGTAGGAAGGTGAATGGTCACTAATAAATTGGGGCAAAAAATATTAATACATCTACAAAAGTCGTTGGTGTCAAATGTCTATGAAATCAAATTCAAGTTTGAATTTGTATATAAGTTATGAAACACATATCGTTCCAGTAATGAATTCACTATTTGACATGCTAAATATACATCCACAGCACATACTAAAGTCGTGAGTGTATTGTTCAGGTCTTTATGTGTCCTTGTTGACAACGTTCCCTGTGATGCATCAGTCTTTGTTACTCGGGGTGTGAATAATGCTTTAAGAGTCATACGTACTCATTTTTCACATAAGAAACTTTGGATAAAATCAATCAGGAGACGATGTTACGATGATTCACTGCACAAATCACATATTACCCAATCTGCAGTCATCATTACGAAAAGTTCAAATTCTCAGGAGAGAGGCTATGTTTTATCATATCTATAGTAGATTCTGAACCCTCCTTTATGCAAGCTGATTCGTAATGTTTATTAAGATACGATTTTAAGGCAAACGATTTGTTGCATCTCTTACAGGTATAGTGTTTGAACGCCGAATGCGTTTGCATATGTGCACGTAGGTTAGAGCGGTCTGCGAACGCTTTCCCACAGTGAGCGCATCCGTACGGCTTCTCTCCCGTGTGAGAACGTTTATGTCCATGCAACAGCCACGGTCTGGAGAAACTCTTCCCGCATATATCGCAACGGTGTTTGAGTTCGTGCGTTAGAATATGCATAGACAGTGCCGGCATGCTGACGTAGACTTTGTCACAGTAGGGACACTTCTTGGCCAGTTGACTGTCTAGACTCCTGTGTGTTTGCTTGTGGCGGGAGAGGTTTGAAGATGTCGCGTAATCCTTCCCGCATTCATTACACGTGTAACGTTGCTTGCTGACCTTTTCTGGAATACCGAATGCATTTTTACGTCGTGACCGTCCGTCGCTTATGAAGAACGCATCATAGGTGTATCCAATGGTTACACTTCTATTGAGTTCAATGTTGTTTTTGTTCCGGTCGGGACTAAGGTCAAGGACTGGACACTCTTCTTCGTGAACGTCCTCATATTGGATCTCCACGTGAGCTGCTGGGGGTTGAGGTTTCTCTTCGATTTCAGCGACAGATGCATTCACCGGAAGTGACGGCACTATCAGGTCACTTATATACCCTACAAAATGACAAAAATATAATGAATTAATATTAAATAACATATTACAAACTTACTTATTATCAATGAAAGGTAAAAGACAAAGACTGCCTCCAATGTAACTGCAATCTAATATTCATTTTCACAAAAACATTCCTCTCATCGGTTAAAACCTACCTGGTTATGTCTATATATAAATATTAAGAAAAAAATCGGTTTTTAAATTATTTTGAATTCAAAGTATTAATTTGTACTCGATTTCTGTTATTCCTTAAGTAATGATTTAATTCATTGAGATTAGACGTCGTGAATGAATTTCTACGATAACTTGTATTTCTCTACGATTAAAGAACGTATCCACGGAGGTTTCATCTTTAAAAATATCACAAAATTCTATCAGATACAGATAATATGTGATTATAAGCAAATTATTTAAAAAAATCACAAAAGAGTAATTGATGAATGTAATAAAGACGATGTTGTTTAGTTTGAAGTTGAGGGTGATTCTATTAATTATTGTTTGAAACTGTTTTTATGTATATACGACATTGCTTCAGTTAGGGATATCCTTATTTAATCATAAAACAACCATTTTCTACGGTTTTGGAATAATGTTGAGGGGCAGAAAATATACCAAAGTATCATAGCAAACTGATCTTATAATTCTACGAAAATGTTTAATTTGCATGGCATTAGATTTAACATATAATTACTAAAAGGATACAAAAAACCTATACCATACTGAACCTTTATAACACGACATATAAAAGTGTAATACAAACAAAATAAACGACGGTTTTTTTTTAGGGTAAAATAGAAGTCAAACCGGGATTCGCACCATGGTCATAATTTTATCTTTTTTAACCTATTGATAAGTGCATTTACATCCTAAAGGAAAATAAGGGAAGACTACTGTACGTATTGGAAACACATAGTTTTATTGTTGGTGTTTTGAATACACTAGGACAGGCATCTTAAGTCATGGAAGTATTTAAAACCCTTAGTCTACAGAATTGTTCAGGCGTTGGAAACTTGCATCAATAAGTACGAATAATCCTGTCATCGAGTTTACATAATCACTTTTTTTTATATTTACTACTATCAACTATTGGTGGAATCAATTATCAGACATAGAGATAAACTGATGGAGTTAGGTGTCAACAATGAAGAACATTTATTTGTTATATTGTTTATGTTTTATATAAGGACCCCTGTCCCAGTCCTGGTAAACATTAAACAATCAACCGTACGGTTTTCGTAATACAATATATTTACGTTCCTCTTATTTCAGTTTAAATATAATATACAACCGATGCTCTCAATTGGTTACATCGACTCATTTATTGTGAATGAAGGTCATGTGATCGAATTTAAACCTGATATCATTACATTGTTATTCTCAGAGTACTAGTTTGTGGGTTTTTTTATCATTTCATCTTTACTTTTTATGAAAAGTTTTGCAAGGTCTGATTTTTTTCTAAAAATAATTTATCAACTACTGGCATAAAAGTGAAAAGTATCCAATTCATAGTAACATTTTAAGCTGAGGAACAGGGCCCCTTTATTGCATACAATCAAAACATTAATTTATACCCTATTTATATCATAGGCATGTTTATTTTGATCTGGTTCTGATAAAGATATTTGTTTCAATCCTAACCTTTCTATATTTACTTAATGTACAACGATAACGATGTTTTTGCAATATTCACGGTCTTAACATATCCAGAGAGATGAACGTAAAAGACACAAATATGAGTTCATCTATAAATTTTGGTAATAGATACATAATACAAAATAATGAATCACACTGCACCATGCAATGGCTAGGCAAGGGACCAAAGCAAATAATATGATAAATGCATTTTGGAAATCTAAAGCACAATTATCTAGACATCTAGTATCTCTATCAATTACAATATCAAATTTTGAGGGGAGGAAAAACTGATTTTAAGGAGCTCTCCTAAAGATTTGAAATTGTTAGAGAGCAACACAAATATCTTTGTTGTTCATAGCAATTTACAACGTTCTTAAACTTCATATTGATATGTCCATTCAATATATCTACTTAAGAATGATAAGGAATAAATCCTAATGAAAAATGACAGCGTGGAAAGCTTCATCAATTTCCCACTCTATTGTATCCTACTGCCCGAATTGTACCTTGCGTAAGTAAGACATATTTATAGCTAGCGGTAATGTTAACAGGTGGAGTTTACAAATGGCAGTATTGTTAGTTTTACAAACTTGTGTATGAATTGCATATTTTTCTCCTTAACATCTTTTTCGAAAGGCAATTATTTTAAAACACTGTAAATAGTTACAAATCACCTGAAACAACGACGGGGGAATATTTCAAGATGAAGCTAACGGTGCTGTGTAAAATAGAACTGATGATGTCAATGTATCGAAGATTATTCGCTCGAAGAGAGTCTAGTCACCATAACAATCACTTTTAAATCCACAATTTCACGTTTTATCATATGATCTTTTATAAGGATGCATTACATCTTCCTTCTTCTATTTTCTAATGTAATCACACTGACATCTCATTCGCGGTCATGCGTCCCTCATGGAGGTTTTATTCCCTGTGAAAGACGCTGTAACAGCGTTATTCAGCCGATGTCATTAGCATCTGGCTCGCAACGAATGCATAAGATAATATGATACCTCGGTGCAAATGAAGATCCATTGTCGTTACACTACGGCAACATCGTAATTTGAAAGTATTTGTTTAAAAAAGAATTGAAGAAGCTTATGCTATATACTCCTGATTATAAATTCACGTATTTACAACAGCCATAGAAAAAATACTAACTGTAAATATATACATATAATATCTAGTCGAAATGTTAAATGAAGATCAATTTCCAGGCGCTAGATCAGCAATCTGACTGCATATTGTTTTAGATTCAATAAGATGTTATTTGACACATTCTGCCAGGCCTGTTAGACAGAAGAAACGAAAGTGATAACTTTAGATCGGGGTTTACTCTAGCATGAAATGAGACAGACTCATCTACCACCATCGTGCTTTGGATTTGGAGGCGTGACAAACAGAATCACTGAACCGTGAAATCGTCCATTAAATGAATCACAAATACAGTCGCGTGTTGGGCAGATGTCTATCGCTATCCCCTCGACTCTTCAAAATGATTGTTGAACTTCAATTTGAAAGCATGATTTACTTGATTACCATGCACGAATGGCGTTCAGTTTCATCAGCTTAAAATGTCAATTAAGTAAAAATTGCTCACCTGCATGTGATAAAACATTGAATAGAAAATGGACATTGTTCAAGAAAAAAATACCTTATAACACGTAAATAAGAAAAACTGACAGGAATATCGAAAATGCGAACAAAATATGATTTGTGAGTAAAAGTTTAAGTTATACAAAACAAACAATGCTTTTTAATTACTATTTACAGTAAAAATGCCTCGGGTGGTCATTTTTTGTAGTTTGTGATCATTTTTCAGCAATAGTATAGCTCAGTGGTAATATGACTTAACCATCAGTTAAATTAAATAGGAGTGTTTTTTTCAATTTTTCAGTATTAGCAATATAAACAATATTTCTTGTAGCGTAGAACCCCGTTAGTAATATTCGAACATTTAGCTTAAATGTTATTATTACAAAAAAAATAAAAATGCAGTTATCGATAATTTTGTTTTAAAAATAATACTTATATCATTGCATTCCCTGTGTACGGACAATTATATTAAATTTTATTACGTTAAGGTTTAGATTTGAGTATCAATAATTTTGAAAACATATTGGATAACATTTTAGTTATCTGTTCATTTAGCTTATCCATTTTTGGATATTTGTGCATTGAAGTTAATCAATAGCAGCAAGCGGATTATGCTTGAAATATAATTTATTCTTTTGTTTTTGCAAATGTCTTTAATCCTACACAACATTCAGAAGTTTAATTACTTATCTTCATAATGCAAAGAAAATAAAAGAGTGATACCATTAACGTTTAAAGTTCGAAATTATGAGTTTTGGAGGTAAACAAAGAATGATCAGTACACATGCCATATATACTTAGATATATTACATATCTGATGATACATTTTAAAAAGCTTATTTACATTACCTCATTGAATACATGGTGTGTTTATTGTCAATGTTTCAAATAAGTAACATCCGTGAATTAAATCACACTTTAAATCTGATTACGAATCAATTCATGTGTTTCACCCTTATGTCTTCTTTATATCAAATATTTACGTAGGTTAAAAACAATACTCAATAAAACATCTACATAGAATTGAAGTAAAACATTTCACAGAACTATGCGAGTTAATGTGTTTATTTTTATTTCAGTTGACATTTAATTTGCTGGATTAGAAATGTTCATCATAGCGAGACTTTGACATTGAAAATAGTATTCATATGACCGTGTTAAAACATATGTAATTATCATTTTTATGACATATTCCTTTAAATTGATTTCGAAAAATAGAACTTTTATAAACGAATGCTTCCTTTAATCAGAGGCCTAGAATGTCCAAAATAAAGAAAGTTTCCCTGGTAACTCAGTTAGAGAACTCGCATATACGTAACGTCCGAGATTTGGATCTACGGTAGACTTTCCATAATATCAGGAATGAAACGGTTACATAACAAGGTAATTTTGCAAAAAATAGTGACGGAAATTCTTGTTTCAAACTCCATGAAATCTTGGTGATTGTTCAACGCTGAAAGTCACAAAGAAAACTCTGAACTAGTTCCCAGAACGAAATAGAACCGCCGTCCTTGCGCCCAAGACTTACGACCGCTGCTCATTTTAACAACCTCGTTAAAATTCCCTCATGATTAATGAAGAATCCTGAAATGTCGAGAGGAAGCAAATGACAGGGTACCTTATGACAACATGGAATATTTGCCCTCATCTTGACAATGATAGACGGACTGATTTATCCGTACTTGAAGACTTCGAAGGACAATTATGCCGTCTGCACGTGTGTTCCATTGCTCAATTGCCCAGTATTGTGCCGTCGTTGGCCATATTATTGCTCAGATCGTTTGGTGCTTTTTACCCACACGATTGGTCATACATTTTAGTTAAGCACTCTTTTCGATATGTTTTGTATTAATCACACAAATCTAGTTACAGCCAGATTAGTATTGTTCCCAATATTTAATTAGCACGATGACAGATCTAGACTAGCCATTATATACCGATATATTTACAGGGGATGTTGTTATTATGTAGTAGTTTGAATTCCTCCAATTTCCACCAATAGTTATTAAATAAACATAAGAAATTCTAACATTATTGACCGTTATAACACCATAGATTTAGTACGCAGGTAACAGACAGAAGCATTACACCCTTATATATAGATGACATTCTAAGTTCTCGTAAACTTTTCTGTTATCAACTGTCAAATCTATAAATACAATGTACATAATAGCCACAATTAAAACAACAGGAGAAAGAAATACATGGTTGAAATGATTTCCTCATACCTTTAACATTTATGAGCATAACGTTTTAGCCTTGCATAATTTCGCTTTCAACACTCTGCTGTAACATTTTATTAATAAGTGAGAGAAATTGAGAAAATAAATAATTTCTACTTTTGATGATATGACAATGAAATAAGGTTTAAATTCTTCAATGTGAACCCCAAAGTAAGTCTCGGGATTCGACATTCCAGAATTGTTACTCAAGAAAGACATTTCCGTACATGACAAGGTAGTGAAACTTACCACACTAAACATCCGTAATACACCCGGTGTTTCAATAATATCTCCTGTTTTATCTTTTATTAACAAATAAAAAAACTCTTCCCTCAAACAATTAACTAAAACTTAACATTTTCAGACCGTTTAAGCAGATCAAACTTAACTACTGAAACCACATTACTCGCTTGTAATGAGATAAAATAATACCGTTTCCATACTTTTTGTATTCATATATTTTACTTTTCTATCAAGTATTTCTTCCTCCTATCATTGCAGTAAAACCATACTGCTACTCCAAACAAGTATCGTCGTGCCGTAAATACAGAATTCGATAATAATTGATTAATTTAGCCACTCGTGAGTGCACGACTGACTACTACAGACGCTGAAAACACTGTCTATATCGCCGAGGTTAAATCAATTAGACATACATCACGACACTTTTCGATTCAGCAATAGTCATGTGATAATGTCAACAATGAGTTACACAAAGCCATACTCGTCAAACTCTTGTACTTTAATTTAATATTTATTACAACGCGTTCTTGAGCTTATGTTGTTATCAAAACAGTCCGCCATTTGACAGGATATAAATTTCATTCTCGATGATAATATGAAATCCTTAAAGCAGCTTATCAAGCGCACTAAGCACGTTTACATTATTAGGTGAAATTTAAATCAGTGATTTGTTGTTAATATTTTTAACTTAATTTGAATAATTCAAGTCGTTGGATTAAAAATGACATCTTTCACATACACAACATGATACAAGCTAATGGTTTGTAGTTTTGTGGGAAATGTTTGAAAATTTAGCATCTGTAATTTACTCCAGTGAAACTAAATATCTCTCCTTTGCTTGCACATTATATGGTGTTAGTTAAACAAATTTTGGATGGGCATAATAGTTATTAAACCAATTCAAGATACATATCTCTTGACATCATCTTATCCAATTACGTATTACTCAGAGAAAAAACATTTATCATTGTAAAAATATGAAATATGTATGTAATGTAATGATGAGAACCACACAGCCATTCAATCCATGATAAATGGCGAAGCCTGAAAGTTCATCAAAGGTGACTGTTGATATTTGTTATATCATTATACAATGTAACACTTTGTCTGATGCAACGAAAAAATAAATCAAGACATTGCTCGATATCAACTTTGTAATCTTACTTGATATCCTTATTCGATATGTATACGTATGATTTGACATATTCAATAATTCATTTTTATTGAATCTATTTTTTCATCAGACTTTTTCACAATGACATCATCGATTTCAACTCATACGATCACTTTCACATGTATTTAAAATTATTTCAATGTGGTTTGAGAATGTTCCTATTTGATGAACTACTAAAACAATATAACACTGGTTTTCTATTATATCTACGAGCTATTCTGAAAAGTAGTTATTTTAGTCTTGTTTACTCGAAACGCAAGTATCAAAATTAATATGTTATTAATGTGTGATATGTTTCTGTCATAAAAAAAAGTCATTAAAAATGTCGTTCAAACTTCTAACAAAACATCCCTCACTACAACAAAAACACAAATTAATTTGTATTTTGTCACTGTCATGCTCTTTAAGAGAAAATAAAGAACAAATTACACCCAATACGGACTTGAGTAAACAAACGATAACTCGACTTGAGTCACACTCTCACCTTAGGGTCATCGTTAGCTGGAGATTGTTCCCTCTAATTATATTATCTCCGTGTTATCGCCCAGTATACAATATGAATAATACAGTATGAATAAATTTCCGACGAAATTTAGGTGTGCCTATACTTGTCTGATAATTCATATTTTACGAATGAAACGAAGAGAGTAAATCATAGAAAAAATTATCAATAAATGTAATCAGACTTAGCTTGTTGTCATCAACTTTACACTAAATATGGATTTGACGCCATGTATTAAATTGCATACATAGTTATATAATATGAAAATGTTAATTCGAGTTCTTCTCGTCACATATTGCACAAACAATTCGGGAAATGGTAGCCATACAAGTGTTATATTGATACTGTAACAAAACAGATTCAGAAGCACAAAACACGTGTTTATACCAAAATTGAAAGTTTATATATAACTTATCTTATCACTTATTGTTTAGTATATCCTTAAGGAATACAACAGATGTCCTTATGAAATTAATATGCACAAACTCGATCTTGTCTAAAACAGATGTTAATATGATTTTTTAATGTTTAGTGTATATTATTACTAATATCATATTAATATATGAAATTCAGTTTATACGAAACGTAACATGAAACAGGAGAGTGCTTTGTAAGCTTGGCCATGAGAAGTTTATAGAATGAAGAAAAGCCTGTCTTGATTTGAAGGTATATAATTATCCTTTGTACGATGTCAATATTGCCAATCCATGTTGTGGTACATTCTTCAACAGTTTAATAATGACATCTTACATGTTTTCATTAACAAGATACAGTGAACTTGTTGACATAAGAGTGTACTTACCGTTATTAACTCTGACAGCCAGAGGGTGAGTGCTGGGTGTGTAGGGGGCCACAGCTCTTACACTGTCCACATCATCCTCGTATATCTCCTTGGACCAGTAATGACCATGCATGGATTTGTCATCGTCACATTTCACTTTCTTGACAAGGAATGACCTCGGCATCGTTTTGGGGAGTTTTGGTTCCTACACAATCCCAGATTTAACAGTTTATACACTCAAGAAGTTAATGTCTTTTCATTATTTGTAATTGTAGAATCCTTTATCTCCCGTACGTAGCAGTGTCACGCCCTGAAGCACTGCTTCTAGCGTCCCGTCTGATCATGTTGATCGGATCGTGTTACAGTGTTGCTGCCTGACATTATCTGTATTGTCCCAGTCCTGTGGTACTGTTACACCGGGTATATCAATAAATTGTTGCGTATACTCACTCAATCACGTGTCCTCAAAGAGAGACTATTATATTATATGCTGTATCTCCAGCCGAGTGAGTGTGTCTGTTTGCGTGCGTGTGTATCAATGCGTTTTGCCATCCATTCAGCGCTGTAACGGGTGAATTCTAAAGTGTATATTCTCTATACGATGTGAACATAGCCATGTGTGTGCCACCGTTTTTTTTCAAAACGTCCCGTTTAATACTTCGAGACTGGATGATGCGCCTCAGCGCAGCTTTAAATAGCTGACCCTTACCAATCATCGGGCACACGCCGGCGAATCATAGTGAAGCAGGCATGATTTTTACCATGAATAATTGAGGCGGCGAACAATGGGAATAGTGGTGTTGCCTTTGACAAATACAAACAGTTACTATTATCCCATTGAACGTTGTATGGATTGTTCTTAGCTCCAGTCATCTGCTGCTCCATACAATCTCATTATTCTAATTGGGTAGCATCGTGCAATTTCTTGAGCGTGCGCGTTGAAGAAAGATCCGCGTGCCTGGATGGTTTTAAACATTACGATTCCATCAGTAAAATTTAACACCCGGTTAATCACACCGAACCGACGATAGAACAGATGATATAGAGAGGGGTGGTGGGAATCAGGATTTCACCGGGTACAACAGAAACCCACAGAATGATGACTGAGAGATGTGAAAATATCCATGATACCCATCTACGGAGTACAGACAAGATTATACTGGAGAAGGTGAACACGATATTTTGGTAGATGATTGGGGTAGAGATCAAAATACCCAGGACTAGAAGTGAGAGACCGAATTATGATGCAGGGAGGGGACGAGGATATTAGAGATATAACAGATAAACTAGGTGATGGCAGAGAGGGGAGGTTGAGCCATGATATCGGGTAGAGAGTTCCAGATATATGATATCTAAGACGAGTCAAATGCAGTTTTGAGGAGAGTATAGACTGACAGGGTGTAGACTGGGAATCAAGATTAACTGGATAAAGTAAACTGTTATGGTAGTATAGGACAGCAGCTGAGGGTGGAATAATCGGGTCGATCGGTTAGATAATACAGGACAGGGAATCTAGGATAACTGATAAGATAATAATGTTAGAAAAAAAGGTAAACAGGCAGGGAAAACCGACAGTTTTATCGACAGGTGTTTCGTGTTGAATCTACAAAAATCCTTATTGATTCTTAGTAAAGCATAATAGGCCTTATAACAACGAACCAAGGTAAAATCGATCTAGGAAAAAGAAAAGCTCACAGAGCGAGCCGACCACGAAAGCAAACTAAGCATTATACCGACCTCACTCTCCCAAACTAATATTAGGCAAATCAACTACCAAAAGCGGCGTGTAGATGTAGAACGCTTTTAAAACCAAGAACAATTATTGCGCTGTTTCTGGCAAGTGACGAAAGCCATCAAACTACCTTCCAGAGATATTTTTGACAATAAACAAATACAAATTACTCGAGAAATTCACATCTATGATTTAATTATTCGGACGTTAATCAATCAATGTGTGTTGTATCTGAATGATATGATAGCGTGACACATCTTTAGAAAACAAACGTGTTTTTTGTAACTTTTGTGTTATTGTTGAACATGTCTCCTTAATTCCAGCTTATGCTCATTTGCGCAGTTACTGTTAAAACATATCAGTGTGAATAATTAGGTTTGCATTACAGCTATTATCACTTGTACGGTCTGCTCATTGAGTATGTTCATGCGTATTTGACATAGGATTTATATGTGACACAACCTGCTTACTGCGCATACTCACTGCGATCATACATTGGGGTTATGCAGAATCCCTGTACCACTTGCCAAAACTGAATTAAAAAAATGTTCCACTGGCATGAAAATACGTTTAATAAATTATTTTGAAAAAGATTATTAATAAAAAAATAAAGATGAGTTATAAAACGGAATATAACCAACAAGAATACTTGATTCAAATCCGGAACTTTCCATTATTCTTGCCTCGACCTTTCAATAAATCCTCGATTGTGATGCTCCAACAGTGCAAGCCAAAATGTAAATCTGAAACTTGATTATCTTGCTAGAAATGTTTAAACCCATTTACACCTGAAGACTCATTTGAACTCTTTCAATTCAAATGCTGGAATAGCTCATTCTGAAAGCTTAGTAGTGTACAAGTTAACCAAACACATTCTGTTTCTGAAAAGGATATCCAAACATATATCGCTGCATGGCACGTAAATTAAGAAAGCTATCTCATCGAAATTATTTCTTAAATTAAACTGTCCGTGTGACCATAACCAACGACAAGTTAAGCCAAAACACAGTTGAAATGACATTAACAGCGCTATGTAGCAAACAAATAATGCATGAAAATATTTCTTTGAATTGCTTGTCAATTTCCTTGGCCAGTTTCTCGTACCATGTTAGCGTCCCGTTTTGGGTACACTGACGTTAGCTTCGCCTCCGTAATTCTGTTGTGGGTCTTTAGTTCTATAAAGGTATTGCAGTCTGTTTCTTATGAATCGTAGTAAAGACATCTTTGTTAACATGTCACATTACGGACTAAAGGTCAACTGTCAATTATATGCAAAGAAGGATATATCCCAAATTCCTAAATAAAGCAATTTATTTGAACACGGAATAATTAAATTTCTTTCCGAAACCACTAATATCTTACAGAAAAATAAATTCCATGGTCACGGCCAGTCATACTGCAGCAGCTGGGGATTGGCCTGACTTGGTGCTATTTGAAAGGTTTAAATACTGATTTTACTTGTCTGTCACAAGGTTAAACAAAACAATAAAACTGCTTGGTGTTTTAAATATTAATGCTGTGCCATAGAACCTTGAAATTGATTCTAAATTTCATTAATTGTACAGATATAATCAGCTAATTATCCATGTATTGTGTGTCCCGGTGAGATATTAGATTTCTTGAGTCAAAGAAACTATGATTCACACCCAATTCAATGACTTCCCGCTTCCTTGATGATGTGATTCAGTACCCAATCTGATTTCCGCCATTCGTTTTGTAATGGTGGACCTCCTACCTCTAAGTGAGGTTTATTTTCTTCGAAACGCTCCGATTTGTACACACTTTGATGACGTTACTACTATTGCGCTCATTTCGGTGTATTATGACTATTGCACACATTTTGATGACATAATTAGTTTATAAGGTGCCACACCACTAGTAAAACAAACATTGGTCCGACTACATAGCCCCACCAAATTTTATCATGTTCAAGCCATTTCGAAACACAAATCTCTGCATTCAAAGTAATAAAATTAATGCAATAACGAATTATTATTAGATAAAAGGATATGAGAACTAAAAACTACCTGTAATGTAGGAATTTTGGCTCCATGGCGCAGTGTTGATGTCTTTCGTCTACGTCGAATGTATATTTTGTGATCACCGCCTTTGATGACGTTGGACAGTTTTCCCACATTTGATGACGTTGGACCATTTTCCCACATTTGATGACGTTGGACCATTTTCCCACATTTGATGACGTTGGACAGTTTTCCCACATTTTATGACATTGAACAGTCGTACCGTGCTTTTATCGATTTATAAATTTAAATTTAAATAACATTTTTTTTACTCGAGATTCTCTTGTTTTTTTTCCATAATGATCAAAATTCAAGGTAAATCATACCCTGTGGTTTAAAAGAATATCATTCGATGAAAAGCATGATAAAAAAAACATGTTCTATTCTATTTTCCATTTGAGGTGGAAACGGTCAGTGAGACAGGAGTGCCCGTTCACTGTTTGTTTTAAAAGGTCAGTTTTAAACAGGTTCCTCTCCGACACACGTTCTCAGTATAGGACTTACTAGCACATGAGGAGTAATATAGCACTTTAGGTACTGCTTCCAAGTGGACTTTCCTTTCGCAACACAGCATCTTTTTGTAAAATATCCTTGTTCCTTATATCCATGATCTTGATATCACATTGTGTTAAGCATGTTCCTATTTAGAACATTTTTTATAGATTTTTAGAGGATTATATGTTATGATCAGTTTCTATACGTTTATCATGCTAATTGTGTAATTTACCACTACTTTGTGTGTCTTTTCAGGCCGTGCTCATTGCTGAATAAGCACATTTCAAAGTAAACGGAACAGAGCCCCATTTAATTTTGAGTTGCGTCTTATTGTTTTGAGAATTCAGAACATATCTTTTCGACATGCATAGTACATTTACAATCTTGACTAAGATTGTAACAGATGTTAATGGTGTTCAGAGAAGCCATTTTCAGTGTTGTCAAAACTTATAATAGTTTCGAGTTTAAGAAATAATAGAGATTATCGGGGACTCGTTAAAATCGACACTATCTTTGTAAACGAAACAATTAATGTGTTTGGTTTTCTAGATAACGTAAAAATTAACAAAGAACACGTTGGGAAAGAAACGAAAAGATATGGCATATTTAAATATTAAGCCGTGCTGCTAAATTAAACTTCCGGAAAGCCTGTTAACATTGTAATTATTCATTTCTGTGATGTCAGCTGCTGACATCGATTTTATGGTAGATATTCTGTACATATTCTGACATTTTATCACAGAGCTTAGAAAAATATAGTTATTAATAAGTGAAGTCACGGGAGATAATAGCTAAAAATACGAAATACTGTAAATAGTTAGTCGATGCAAAAATCCAAGTAAATTAAAAAAAATAGAACCTATAGATGTTACATGAGGTCTTCTCTTCTCTTTGGTTTGGTTTTATTTTGTTTAGCGTCATGTAAAAGCTAATGTCATTTAAGGACGTGTCTACATGTGTGTATGTATGCCGAAGACAGGGTATGTTGTTGTATTTACCTCAGTGTGATAACATGGATCTGATGCCGACTTTGTTGTGCTATCTCACACAAAAAACACCAAGCACAGCATTCTGCAAAGCAAATCCAAAATTCTTTGTCTAAAGTATTTCGAAACACATATAGAGACACAAGTTAAAGAGGAAAGTCGTAAAGCCGTTTATCACGTTAAATATACATCATTTAACTTTAACTGATAATTTGTTTAAAAAACACTCACATAGGTTTACCATGTGAATGGTACCAGAATGAATCCAGATTAAATGCTACAGCAAACCTCGACCACTTGCACATCGTAGTATTGAAACGTAATCCAAACCACGTTTCCTCAAACTGTATACATAGAAATGTTCGCGGCAGTGCCTTAATGTGTAGGGCGAAATAACTAGCGGGCGAAAATTAATTTTATGGGCGAAGAGCGGAAGTTTGGCTGGGCGAGTACTTCCCGGAAGTCAGTATATGAGAGTTCCATGTGCGGTGTACTCTGCGTTTGTATAGATTAGAGAAAGCAATGTAATAGTAAATGTGCTAATATTTCATTGCTACGCTGTTGTCTTACAATAGTACTAAACTGTAATTTCTATAGCGGTATTCTTGTATGTTGGATATAAAAAAACATAGTTACAGGTTTTCTCGTGAATCAATGAACTTACAAATGTTTAGTAACGTATTTTCTGAAACTCATTTTCTCGACAGTCAATGAGCTAATGTATGTATAGCGCTTACAATCGATATACGTTTTATTCTGTAGAGAAACGTATTTTCTTTATAACATTTTCAGAAAGTCATTTATGTACAGCACATTACCATAGAAATACATTTTTCGTACGCACAGTTTCTGACAGGAAAATCTAAAAAATAGCTGATGTCATTGTTTTGTATGTAAGGATAGAAGTACCTGAATTTTATTTTTTACCAAACGAAAAATTCGGTGCCCTAATTCAAGATAACGCTTATATATACGAAGTAAAACCGAGCACTAAAATGTAATGATGCTAATCTAGGCAGCTATAACGTATTTGTTTATATTTAACATAAGTTGTTTTTTATTGTTTGTTGCTTGCTTTTGTTTTATATATGAATATTAAAGTACGGTTCTCTAATACGAAAATTTTGATTGTTTTTAAATTTTTCAGTTTTATATATAAATCTCAATGATATTTTTTCGTGCCTTTATGTAATATATTGATCTTTTTCGAATCTGCATGCATACAACGTATATTTAGGTTGTAATACGGGTTGAAAACAAATCGAATTCAATGCTTTATAATCCATTATGAACATCCGGACATGTTTGCTATCTCACACACCTGTTGTGAAAGAGAACCTACAGGTATGTCAATAGCTGCAGATTCGTTCAATAATCCTCTTTAAGGTATGAGGCGCGTGCCGTGACGTCACAATATTTTCAAGCGTTCAAGTGATACGCGATTCGGCTGTTAATGTTCAACAAGCGAACCGCCCTACAAAACACACGAATACGATCAATTATTGATAAACGACGACAGACTTAAGCTACGTGCACGGGAGACAAAATTGGATGGTGTAAAATGCACTATTTTGATTAATAATGAAATCAAACACCTGTTAATATGCGCTTTACTCGCCAATCCGTTTTATATTAGGAGGTTAGCTGTAAAGAGAAGCGTTCCGGCTCGGCTCAGGCCAGGCAGCCGATAGTAGACAGATATACCGCGGCTGAAGGCATTGGCAGATGGTCTTCTCCCTTTTAGAACAAGGCAAATGTTTAGCTTTAGTGGGTCTCAAATTGATTTCATATGATTTTCAATTTTATAACACTATGCCACTCTGTTCAGCATAGCCTTATTTCTAATTGTAAAGCAACATGTCATGAAGTGCATAGACCAGCAGAAGGGGTTTAAGCTAAAATCGAACAGTTCCAGGATTTGTTAGTTGACATAGGGTTGGTATTTAATTGTACGAGTTAAACAGCAACACGTCGTGGCTGCAAAAAGATACAGAGCCTAGTTTGACACGCAAACAATACAATTAAACTGACATATTGCCTGTTTGTATCGGGGACAATCAGTACACTCCATGACTACTGCTGAAGCATCTACTTTAACACAAGCAAAATGGTCGATTACTTTTGAATCTAAATGTTCATACCCCTTGTCAGGACACTCAAGACATTTGCTTTCGCCATTAAATACAATAAAATATAACGTTACTTACAACGACACATAGGGGATACAGTTATATGAGATAATTCTAGCGAAAATACTCCTAGACAAAACTTCGAAATTGTACCTAAAGATACACAAAACAGCAGTTACATCGGCAAGGTATAAGACACTAGACATCGAAATGAGATATTGATTATATTTTTATTGTAAATTACAAAGAGGTAGAAATCATATAATTAGCCACAAAGGTCTTAACGGAATATGAAACACATTATCATAAGGATTTTTAAAAATCGTCCACATAAAAAATCTGGGGAATATATGACAAAAGCATCTGTCATTTTTACTCAGAAGAGCCTTAAATCTTCATGCAATATCATTTTTGATTCGTTGTCAACAACTGCTCCTGGGTTTAATAAATGATATCGTTAGTTTTTCAAGCACAGCTCTCTGCCCTCGTTTAGACTTTAAAATACACTTAGGGACATGGACAATAAGTGGACATGAATAGTAAGAACTTACTTATATTAGCGCATTATATTTTGGCGTTCAATGTTATATTACCAGGCTTCCATGTACGATCAACATGATATATTTTTCAAGTTTTCAAGAGTAAACGGTAAATTGGAAGTTGAACGTCCGCCTGGCCTGCAATATGCGCAGGTTGGTAGTTTTTTTTCCGAGTACGTCGGTTTTCCTCCACCACCAATCCCAGACTCATCCTCAAATGACCATAGCTGTTAATAAGCCGTAAATCACAAACAAACCAAACCTAATTCACACGACCGTAATAAAATATTGGCGGTTTAATAAAGTTTTTATGTCCCATTAATTAAGGATTAATCTTTTAGTTTGTTTAGTTTATGATATAATAAATCCAATGGGGCACGAGATAAATTACGTGAACGCGAAGAGTTTATGAACAATTTACTGACTGCTCCATTGAATTTATCATCTCATAAACTAAACAAAATAAAAGGTTAATCCTTATACTTACAACATTTTTTTTAACAATAACACCATTAAAATTGTCGGATACAAGCATTTACCTTGTGTAATTTGCGTTAAAAAATATTTTGACGTCATGTTAATCCATGCGAAACAGTCATTTGCAAAAGTCATTGACAGATAGCTAAACCCCGCCCACTTTCTCTGTGACAATAAAAGAAATAAGTTCCTCAGTCTCATTATTTTTATTCACATAAAATATCCATATTTTACTTAATAAAATATCTTCATAATTTTTTAAGCAGGCATTGGAATAAATAATTTTAAATTAGTATGAACCTGAGGTATTTTGGCAAAACACTTAGTAGAAAATACTAATGATCGCATACGTGCATCGTTTGAAAGTGATGCACCCAAAGGCGGGAAATAGAGAGTGCTACCATGTCGTCGAGCGATGATGACTAGCCTAGTCCGGTGGAAATTGAATGTGCAGTTATTGAAATTGCTGTTATAAGCATACCAGGGATTTGTACAGTTGAATTTTTAATGTGAATAAATCGTTTGTTGGCCGAGTGACTGTTCGGAGACGAGAAATTCCTACATTTCTGGGAATATTAGCCATCGTTTCTGTGTCATGGCGACCGACACTGAGAGAGTGAAGCTGATGGAGAGTTTTTGTACTGACAAACAATGTGAATGTGGACTGACACTAGCTGACAAAAAAAATCTTCATAAAAAATAATCACAACAACAAAAATAAAATTTAATGTTTTCTTTAGGTGTCTCGAACGCATGGTAGTCTTAATGTTAGCGTTTGCTTGTAAACATTGACACGATGTTTGCGGAAAGAAGTCTGCCAATATTTACATATATTCATACGCGGTGAACTGGGTCACGTTATACACTCAAGTTATTGAGAAATAAACAGGCTTGTCCACACTTATGTTATTGATTCAGAAACAGTGGATACTGTAAATATTAATTGATAAACGTTAATGACCATTTTTTTGCAATGTCATCAGTTTGCATTTTGTGGTATGCTTCTTTAACGATCATTCGACCAATCGGCTCCTGTATGCGCAATAAATTAGCTGAGGAAAATTTGTAGATGAGTTGTAACAAAGACAAAAAGATGAGTTATAAACAATTCAGAACGAGTATAGGACATTTTTGACCAGTGTAGATAATTTAGAAGTATTTAACAAAAGAGGGAAAATATAAAATCAAGTTTTTCAAACTATATGCGTCGCCTTTCTCCTGATTTAAAGTCCTTAGCTACATCAAGGTAAGTTATCTCGACTCCTTTATGAATGAACTTTTTCTAATCATAGTAGGAAGAGACCGATTTCATCATATTTGTCAACAAAAATGCGTGCAAATAATAAAAAAAAAACAAAGCGACCAGTATGTTTTACATACTGTACACTGGGAAAATGTTCTTTGCATTTTTATTTTCGCCTTTTTCGCCCGCCGTAATGAGGGCGAATTTGACATAACTGCAAACATCGGTAAACAACATTATATACATAGTAATTAAATGTGAAGAGCGAATTAACACTGGGCAAATATTGATTATTTTGGCGTAGGGCGAAATTCATCCTGGGCAAATATGGAATATTCAGGCGAAGGGCGAAATATGGATTATTCTGGCGAAGGGCGAATTAACACTGAGCAAATATGAATTATTCTGGCGAAGGGCGAGTTAACACTGGGTAAATATGGATTTCTCTGGCGAAGGGCGAATTAACACTGGGTAAATATGGATTTCTCTGGCGAAGGGCGGAAGTTTGAATAGGCGAAAGTTTTCCGGAATACATAATATTCTTAAACAATGTTAAGAAGATATAACCATTTATTAATAAAATAATGAAACCAATCAAACCATAAACCATATTGAAATAATAAACATTTGTCTATTATACCGTACAAGGATGGTAATTTAAACAACAATCCGTAAAATGAACTGTTTTCTTTAAGACACGAACACCCTTATGCGAGAATGGCCTATATATACTCTGCAAAGATCAGGTGATGTATTCATGTCGGAATTTAACATGCTTATCTTTTTTCTTTTTAATTATTTTCAATATTTCCTGATTTTAAGAAAACTACGAAAAGAAGGTTTTTCCAATGAGGATAATATCTAACTTCTATGGCATGCACTATCGTCATTGTCACTATACTAAATATATGTATGCTATAACTATTACCAACTGCCTTAGCTCTTTCGTCCATTCGTATCTTTAGTAGACTCTACCATGCATTGATCTGGATGAGTCCATTTTGGTCTATAGTGATAAATGGGGTAAAAAAATAAATTTCCTGTTGCAGCAAGTTGTCAGCATGTAATGACATAAAGGGGTTTATAGGCATTTTTTTTCATTTTACTAAACATATCCCGGAACACCTTAAATACTAATACATATCTTTAATCTTTAAACGTTCAGCACCTCCAAGAAGAAAAAAACACATATCTGATTGGTTTTCTGCACCAACTTACTAATCCTTTTCATAAGTTTCACAATTCTAGCTATACTAAATACAGTCCACTATTGGCTATTCTTTATTTTTTTTTCTCGTCCAGTATACAGTTTGCCCTTCATTAATATAATCTTATATTTGACCAATATAAATTTCGCCCTTCACTAATTAAATCTGTATTCGCCCAGTGTAAATTTCGCCCTTCAATGGTAAAACCCATTTTCGCCCTGTGTGCGTTTCCTTCCTCACATGTAATAACTATATAGGGTAAACTGTGTATTATTATTTGCTGTCTTGTGAAAAGTAACTGTGAGAAAATAAAAACAATTCCAAGAGAAATGAATGTCCTTGTGCTCGTTTTATGTAAAAATCGGTCAAGCATACACGTTTTACTTATTAATACATGTGCATATTTGGTGAAATGATTCATTTTGATCGTAAGTAGAACAAATCCATACACTATCTTCTAAGTGGTTTATCAGAATTTTATAAAAGTTTACACAAACTGAATTTTGATCTTGGAAAAACTTTTAAGGTTACCCCCTACCTCATATTTCTTTAATAATAAAACGACATTTTTTCACCTGTTCTTTTAATGATTTATCGATTGATAAAAAATTCATAAGTCTAACTTTTTAAAGATTCACTGTAAATATTCGAGAGTCATCGCGCTTTTGTTTTTGCCGTATTGGTTTTGTGCTTTTCTACCTTTGTTGGATCATAAAACGTATGAACTTCAGCAAATGTAAATGGATTGGTTTTGGTTTTATTTTGTTTAACGTCCTATAAACAGCTAAGGTCATTTAAGAACACGCCTACATGTGAACTTGCCTCCTTGTGATAACGCGGATATGATGCTGACTCAATAGTGCTATATCATTGAAATACAATGCCAAAGGCACCAAGCACAGCATTCCGCCCGGTCACAGTTTGCCATTACCTTAATCAGAGAAATAACAACTACAATTTTTAAGGACTTTGGTATGGCCAGTCCTGGGGACAAAACACATTGCCTTCCTGATCTGGGCGAACGCTCAGCATTAAAGCCAGAAGTGAAATTTTGTTAAATAAGGCGAAAGGTAATAAATGAGGTAGAAGTAGAAAGAAAAATAAATATCCCAGATGTTGCAATGGCTGCAGTAGATTGATAATGAGAAATAAGATACCAATATAGTACAATTAGGTTACATATTATTTTCATAATACATGACACTGTAAACTTGAACAATAGAAATCGACTTGCTACAATCACAAATGGCAATGCAATGACAATTTTAAGTAACTTATTAAGTGACAAAAAATCGAAATTTGACGTTGTGTGAAGCGTAAGTAATTTTCAATCTCACAATGGCCTTTTTTCTCAAACTTGTAAAAACTGTTTTGCTAATAATAGGTATCTTCACTTTTTGCCAAAGTTTCGAGATATGTTTATGGTTTAAATTGATCATAATTTGATATACATTGAATACAATTCTGTCACACTGGATCTAAAAGGAGATTTGAACGTGATTCAAATCTCAGACGAGCATATCCTTAAGTAAATATGTTCAAATTCCCGTTTTTATATGGATTGTCTAACAATAGGCCCATGGGCCTTAACGGTCATCTGACTTTTGATATATATTAATACAGAGAGTTGATTTTTCTTTTTAAACCTGAACAGAAATATTATTTAAAGTGACAAAAAAAACCACAATAAAACCACCTAATTCAATATCTAGCGTACAGATTCCCTACCATCTATGAAGAGTATTTGATTCTACCATATCTGGGTCTTAAGGACAACATTTTAAAACTTCAATCAATTTGACCATTTTTGCCCCCCCCCCCCACCCCCCATCAGCCCCTGGGGTCAGTCAGGGCGGATATGTACATACAATCAAACTGCTATCCAATACTGGTAATGCTTACCCAAATTGAACTAATTCCAGTGGAAATTCAACAAATGTTGGTAAAAAATGTGTTTTTCCTATAAAAACTACAGCAAAGTTTACCCCCTCGCCAGATTTTTGAAATTTCAGTCAATTTAACCCCTTTTGCCCCTGCCCCTCAGTCCCTGGGTGTCAGTCAGGGCATAACGTCAAACTGTTATCCAATGCTGATAATGCTAACCAAGTTTGAATTGATTCCAATGGAAATGAAACAAATGTTAGTAAAAAATGTGATTTCTATATAAACTATAGCAAAGTTTACCCCCTCCCCAGGGGGAAACGTGAGACTCGAAGGTCATACAATTCACATTTTGGTAAAGCACCTTAAGATCATTCTTTCTATGAAGAGTGTTTGATTCTACCATATTTGAATCTTGAAAAGAAGATTTTTGAAATTTTAGTTAATTTGACCCTTTTTGGCCCCGCCCCTCAGGCCCCTGGGGGATATGGACCATATAATTCACAGTTTTGGTTGACCTTTGGCCATGAAAGGTTTCTGCAAAATTTCATTGAAATTGGTTCAGGGGTTTCTGAGAAGAAGTCGAAAATGTAAATTGTTCACAGACTAACGACGGACGACGACGGACAAAAGGCGATTAGAAAAGGTCACTTGAGACTTCGTCTCAGGTATCCTAATAAAACTCCGAACTATCGAGATATACCACTCTTGTACACTTACACTAAACATAATGTGTACCGGGAAATTTCGCCCTTCCCTTTTAACTACCATGCATGCTTTGCTGTTTACTTATGATAATGATAAATGTAATGATAAATTCGCCTCATTACGGCAGGCGAAAATAAAACTGCAGCGGAAATTTCAAGGCATGCAGTATGGAGACATGAACTTAGCATGACGTAAGCTGTTTGTAACTTCTTTCGAGTGATCAAAACATATACAAATGTATCGTTAATTTGAACAATGTACTTGTAATCAGCCAAAGCTTGTGTCTGGTGACGATTGAGGTAATAAATTGACCATTATTTAAACATTTATAAGTTTTGGAAATGTCAAGTAATCCTTTTATAAGAATATTTCCGAATCAAGACTCCCTGTAAGTGTCTTTCAGAGCAGTTATGAGCCTGTTGTGTCAGATTTATAACAAGAAATGACTTTATACAAAGACCGTTCATCCTTCCGTTGTGTCCCGACTCTGTCTTATATTCACATAATGTTGTTATCAATGCTCTTGTATCCGGCTATATATTCCATTCTGTTTCATTAACAATAGTTTATATGACATTTGAAGATATTTAAAACTGGATGCTATGTCTTTCAAATATTAACATGAACCATGGGATTTGGACATTGTCAAACACTTTAATTGAAAAAACCCATTCCACCCGATTCGTTTGAAACCTTCTTCTGATTTCTTGAGGAAAGAAACAGAAAATCTATATATGGGTCTTATAATCCTCCACTGGCTGTCAAGCATAAAAAATAATTATCATTTTTAAACAGACTGATTTAAACTATAAAGGAACGTCCATTGAAAAATGGAATGGAGTATTACAGAAACAAAAACATTTATGCATTTATTTGTTTAAAGTTTTGTATCATCGCAACACCTAAGTAAAGAAAGTTGAAAAAAATGGAAAAAGGTCCAAAATATTCCAATCCAGACGGCAGGTCAATTTTGGTCAATTATCCCTATGCAGATGGGGGATTTAATTTCACGAATATTTAATTTGTAAGTATTTCTAAGTTCTAAGGTCTTGAGGAAATATGTCTTATTTTGAGGGTCTCAGCAGTATACATCAACACTTAGTATTGACTTTCGTATTGCTTTGATACGCAATTGTTTTTTTTATATCAATTTGGGTCATGTTCGTCCATTGACAGGTACGGCTCATAGGATACATGGAAAGCCGTGAAATATGACGTTGCATGCATTGTGACGTCATGGTTATGCTGATTCCAACGTTGACCGAACTTACACAAAGGCTGGGCACATTCGGTCTTCAAATCATCTGAGATGAAAAAAAAATAAAGGATATTCCAAAGACGGAAGTTAATTGGTCCTTTTGTTATTATTTTATAAAAACTATTGAGTATCTATATATATATCCATATACATGTATACAACATTTGATATAGCGCCTATCTAGCTAACATAAGCCACTATAAAGCGCTTTAAAGCATATAGATATACAATTAATACAATAAGCATATACATTATTTCAATACATTTTATGAGGAATTCGCAGGAGCTGCCTTATCAGGGTCCAACTCCTAGTCCTATGCCACCTGGCTCATATCTCCCAATGTGTGTATGCCCGTGTGTGTACTGGAGATGTAATGTGTTCTGTTTGTATTGAAACCGTGTTTCCAACGGTATCATTTCAAATAGTGCCATCTCATCCACCCTAGACCAATATATACTCCACCTGGGTTGTTCGAGTTGTATGGGCAGTAAAAAAAACACTCTCTCTGATTGTCCATGCGTGTAATGACGTCGGAGATCAAACCCCCACCGTGTGTAAGGCCAAAGTGTTAACTAGCCTGCCTTTATCATAACACTTTCAAATCTTAATTAATTTTTACATATGACATATTGATTGCTCAGAACGTAAACGACTTTAATAATCTACGGTATAAATATTTGTTGTTGAAATTAAAGTGGAGATAGTGATGTCAATCATCCCTACCAAAATTTGAGTAAAAAATAGTTAAGTAAATCGTTAAGTTTATCAGGACAATGAGTTGATCATTCCTAGAACGAGTTTCAGTTAAATCGGCCTGTTAGAACATGAATTTAAGATTTAAATATTTTTTTTTTCCAAAATGGAATCATATTCGATTATTGATCGACCTGAAAAACAAAACATTTTGCCAGGACCATGAGTCGATCATTCCCATCAAGTTTCAGTTAAAGCGGCCTAGTAGAACTTGACTTCAAGTATGAAATATATTTTCAAAATGGCTGCTGTGGCGGCCATATTGGATTTCTGATCGACCCGAGAAATAACAACACTTTGTCAGGTTAATGAGTCGATCATTCCTACCAAGTTTTAGTTAAATAGGCCCAGTAGAACTGGACTTTCAGTTTGAAATAGCTTTCAAAATGGCTGCTGTGATAGCCATATTGAATTTCTGATCGACCCGAAAAATAACAACACTTGGTCAGGGAGTTGTCAGTAACATTTCCAAGAAGTATTAATGAAATCCCTTTGACAGTATTTCAGCTTAAGTTGAAAATGTTAATGATAACGGACGAAGACGGATAGCAATAGGTCACTTGAGCTAAAGCTCCGTCGACCTAAACATGGACCGAAATTGCCCGCCACAATATGGGAAAATATATTTTGAAATAAAATCCCACTTGCTGGCAGGGCTGGGTTAAGGGAAGGATGGGGATAAGGGATCCTGGTTTTTAACACCCCCTCCCCGACGAATAAAATATAATAGTACATCCATTAAATAATGCAAAGACTGAATGTTAGCTCTACTGACCGAAAATAAAATGCAATTGTTAAATTATGTAAAAAAAAGTAATTTCGTGCGTATGTGTTCCCGCTTTTTAGGTCTCGCATATTTCATATTAAGAGCGTAACTCTCGGGCTCTTTGATGGTAACACATGCGTGCGTAAACAGAGTTGCTTCTCCTTGCTACACATTCAATTATTTCCGTCCGGAAGTAGACCTCCAGGTGGAAACAGGAAGTGTATCCTTGAAGCAAAGACAATTGTGTTTCATTTCATACATGATTATCTTCATTTAGTGAAAAAAGCCTTTGTTTTATAACTTGTCTATTTCGATAAAAAACTAACATACATTCTGAGTGAAAACGTCTATCACACAAAACGTGAAAGTATCAGGCATGACACTTCGTTCAGAGATTATCATACCATGACGTCACAAGCACGACACAATCCATCGGCCTTCATCGGTTATTATTACCGGGAGAATGAAATATAAACGGAATATCTTGGAACTGATGCCCGTTGCATTTTATCTCTTTGTCGGTGCTTTAAGACTTTTTTATTTCAGTTTTTTTCGCCACAGGTACGAAAAGTAAAAATGCGGATATTTTCTGAAGATCTTTTTTGTTATCAACCAAGTTCTGCTAATATTTCTTCCAGGAGATATCTTCAAAAAGAGCCGTCAACGTGAACATTCATTTTTTCATCCTCTAAAATTTCATCGTCTTTTGATTTCCATTTGTTGAGAATATGGACGAAATAATTAACAGTTTTGAATGTCTGATTACAGCCTTTTACATCATTTATTTATGCATCACCACTCATAAGAAAAACAATGGAAAATGCATTTATGACGAAAACAACAATAATTTTCAATCTCGGGGCTCGTTCGGCCATCCGAGAGGAAAAGTTAAATAATGTTCAAAAATGGACATGCTGCCAAACTTCTTAGAACAGACTTTAATAAATCAAAGGGCCAAAGTCCCGGAAAAACGTCATGGTAAGAGATTATTATTTGGAATCTACAATTGGATGTTATGGTCAGACAGATATACAAATGTATGACAATGTTTAAAATCTGGCCTAGATCCAGAGGAAACTCTGTTTAATCATTTAAAGTAAACTAGAAAAAGTCTGTAAGACATAAATGCCCTCCGCTCATGGACGGGACAGACATGGGCAACACTATACGCCCCCCCTCCATAAAAGACACACACACCCGCCATAAAAAGAAAATGATTTTCATCTAGATAAAATACAAAAAGTTTTTTATAACAACTAGGGCACTTCCGTTGTGATAAGTAATCATTCCATTTCACTGTTTTTGATAATAAATCAATGTCTTCAAGGTCAGGAATTACATTGAATACCATTTCAACAATTTATATTTTTGAATTATGAATTCAAATTAAAAAAAAAAACTTTTTGATTTAATGCACTTTGAACTACATACATTTATATATTCAACCTGAATGGATTTATTAAATTTAATTTTCAAAGGGACTTATTGATATGATTTAAAGTCCCAATTGAGTCTCATGCAGTACAATTTTCAGTTGAATCAGCAGTAAAAAAGGTCCTTTTTCATGAACATTTGGATCTAAAAAAAAATATTTTTTTTAGTCTTGAGGACGCATTGAAATGTTTGTGGTTGAATCCTTTTCTACTTCAGAAAATTGTATCACAGATTTAAATTAAGATTTGATTTTTGGTCTTACCTGGCTCTGAATAATATAAAAGTTTTGGCATATCCACTACGGACATAGATCTAAAGCAAGTCAGTGCTGTCATCGACGATCGTAAACGAAGTTTTCTGTCTAAGTAACTAAAGAATATTTCCTATCCTAACAACAGACAATATTGAAGTTTGTAAGCAACTTGCCTTTAATTAATCTCACTATTTCCAATATTTCAGTACCAAAGACCACGCAAGCAAGTGGTTGGCTTCGAGTGAGGGTAATATAGCCGCCATATTGACTGATCCTTCGACTGATCACGTGGTGACTAAATTTAGCCATATCTCACGAAGTCTCAAAGTATGAAAGCACTAGTACTTGTAAACAAAACAAGACGACCAAACAAAACCAGATACAGCGTCCCTGACAAAACACATCACTGGCATACAATATTCCTTTTTTTTCTTAAAAAGAGATAATCTGTATCCCGCCAGATGATATGTATGGTAGTGAGCCTCAAGCAGTAGCATTTCTGAAGCGACTTTTGCTGGCCATGACATGTGCGTATATTCACAAAAATAAAATACTACGCCAACCAAATCACACCTATTGGTTCGATATATCTGATTGTAATTTCAATAAAAAACAAGAGGCCCATGGGCCTTAACGGTCACCTGAGTTCTGATACATTTTATTCAGACATTTGATTTTGTTTTTAAAACATGACCAGAAATAATATTCAAAGTGAGAAAATACAATAAAACC
>JAULCA010055547.1:0-32613 GCA_032360845.1 Crassadoma gigantea
GTTTGACTTGCTACACTGAACAAAGGTCAGATAGTTTATGCTTGAAAATGCAGAGGGAGACTAGTTGTTCGTTCAAGATAATGTTTGCAATTTACAGTTAATCCTTGGTTGATTTCATATTGTTTATTTGTAACATTTAATGCTAGCTGCTAAAATGTTGCGTTTTGCAGTCAGACAACTGTATGAATGATTATTGGGGGAACACATTTTCTTCAAAATATATCTGTAACAAATTCTCGATCAGATATCTATGTTCTCACGATGTTGGCAATATATTTGGTTTCGTTTTTAGCCCACTGGCCCGAAGGGCCGGTGAACTTATGTAATGGCGCGGCGTCCGTCGTCCATCGTCCGTCCGTCGTCCGTCAACATTTGCTTTAAATCGCTACTAGTCATAAAGAACTGAATGGATTTTAACCAAATTTGGTCGGAAACATCATTGGGGAAGGAGAACAGATGTTGCAATAAACGTGACTCTGACCCCCACGGGGCCAGAGAGGCGGGGCCCAATAGTGTAAATATATACAATTCCTTTAAATCATTACTAGTCATTTAGTGCTGAATGGATTTTAACAAAATTTGGTCAGAAAAATCCTTGGGGAAGGGGTACAGATTTGCAAAAAATTGTGCCTCTGACCCCCAGGGGCATGAGGGGCGGGGCCATATAGGGGAATAGATGTAAGTCCATTAAATCGCGACTTGTTATAAATTACTGAATGGATTTTAACCAAAGTTGGTTAGAAACATTATTTGGGGAAGAAGAACAGATTTTGCATAAATGGTGACTCTGACCCCCCAGGGGCCAGAGGGGCGGGGCCAAATATGGGAAATATAGGCAATTCCTTTCAATCGCTACTAGTCATAACGTGATTAAGGGATTTAAGATTTAAACAAATTTGGTCAGAAACATCCTTGGGTTAAGGGGAATAGATTTTGCATAAATTGTGCCTCTAACCCCAAGGGGCCAGAGGGGCGGGCCATATAGGGATATAGATGTAAGTCCATTAAATCGCTACTTGTCATAAAGCACTGAATGGATTTTAACCAAATTTGGCGAAAAACATCCTCTTGGGAAGGAAAACAGATTTTGCATAAATGGTGACTCTGACCCCCCAGGGGCCAGAGGGGCGGGGCCCAATAGGGAAACATAGCAAATTCTTTAAAATCCTTCTTCTGCTGTTGAAATGAAAAGAGCTGTTCCATATTTGGTCTGAAGCATGCTCAGGTGAAAGGGAACTAATTTTGTATAAATCATGGGTTTTGCCCCCAAGGATCTGAGGGGCAAGGCCAAATAAGGCAAATATAGCAAAATCTTTAAAATCAATTTTGTATCAACCGTGGGTCTGGCGCCTCAAGGGCCTGAAGGGCGGGGCCCAAAAGGGGAAATATAGCAAGTTCTCTAAAATACTTTCTTCTTCAGCAGGAATGAAAGGATTTGTTCCATATTTGGTCTGAAGCATTCTTGGATGATGGGGAACCAATTTTGTATAAACTGTGGGTGTGGCCCCACTTGGGGCTGAGGGATGTGGCCAAATAGGGGAAACATAGCAAATTCTTTTAAATCCTTCTTCTGTAGTTATGAAAGGATTTTGTCCAAAGACGTATTAATATAACCCCTGACTTACCATGTAATACACTACCAGCAACGTCTCGGTATTACAACTTCAATTTTGCTTAACATGCCAGGTGAGCGATACAGGCCCTCTGGGCCTCTTGTTGTCTTTTGTCCTGAAAACTTTGAATGCTTTAAATATAAAAAAAAACACACTTATAGTTACACACCCATTTCGATGCCTGATATTGGGTTCTTCTCGGTTGGACGCCAATTTGGGAAATGACCTGAACAAGCAAAAAGTCGCGTTGGTAAATCTTTCCTGTTGACGGTTTTTACCAAACACAATCTTTGGCACTCGTCGGCGGGCAATTTATGCAGCGAAAAGGGATTCAAACAAGACATTCATCATGTAAAGTACCATGTGTGTCACATATTGTAAGTCTCCAGTTCAACATTTCTTTCTGTTATTTGAACACCTGATAATAGCACAACAATTTCCACCGCCGCCTTGGTACTTTGAGGTGTCCGCTACTGTTGTTTACCTTAGTAATCATGACCTGAATGGCCGACTGTTCACGTGATTAAAGATTAGAGCGCCTTTTGTCGATAACGTAATATGCCAAACAAGTCGTGTATAGAAGTCTTTTTTTATACCAAGCAAAGACAGATATAGTCAAAGAGTGAGCTCGCAACTATTCAATGATTTGATACAGACACTTTGTTCCCATGCATGTAGCATACGATTTCATACAATTTATGAAAAGTGATTCCATTCGTTATATTTGATGTTAAAGGTTCTGTGTAATAAATGCCCATCAAATCAGTTCATTACTTCTGAGTAAGACGAACAACGTATGTGAATGAAGGAACGTAAATCCATACATTTTGGAGCTAACTCTATTTTGTATTCCCAATTATTCATGGCCTCAATAAAAGTATTTTATGTACCAATTGTCATTAAAATTGTTGAAGAAGTCCTCTTCAACTCATATTCTTAACACATATAGATGGACAAATAGATGCATTGACAGACTGCCAACCCAACTTAATTATAACTCCTCACATATGTTATATATTTATTGGCCTTGTAGTAGGGTACAACAATTTACATTCGCTAAGTGCGGATGAATCAAGATTTGTCGCGAAAAAACAAAGACACACTCTTCCCTTAAGCAGAATAATAAATAATTTTACTCGGAACTCAAATGTAGAACCTTTAACTGATCTCTAGCTACTTCTCATACCTCTGAAGCGGACTAAGCACCTCCATTTGTACTTTTTAAATCATCCGAACTTGAGAATGCTTCAAATAAAAGAAATGAAAAAATATCAAAGAAGGTTTGTAGTGGCTGTGTTTATTATGAATGAATTGCAGCGTAACTGGCTTTGGTCGATCGTCGGCAACTAGGTAGCTCTATTCGTAGAGCGTCCTTCCAGAGTGAGGAATGTCCGAGGGGACATACCATGTTATTGACGTGCATATTTGCCACTCCTGTTACATAAATTATTTTTGCCAACCCTTTTTTCTTGCATTAGGAATACGCGTGGTAAGGGGATACAATGAACCTTGGGTTGAGAAAAGTTTTGTCTTCGAGGGCGAAGACTTAGAAAAAAGAGGGAAGATTTTAGCAGAACTAGACTGGGTCAATTGTAAGCGACGAGATAGCCCCCGGCTTCAAACTCCAATCTGGTCGCGCATTTTGCTGCTCCTGCTTCAGTATTTAGAAACATAATCTTCATTAAAGTATGAGAAAATGTGAAAATATCAATGTTTTTATACTAGGTCCGAAAGTGACCACTAACCTATATTGGACCTGTTTACCTTTATCAGACCTATTTTGACCAACGCCTCTGTGCCCCACAGGAGATGGATAGAATTTAGCTACACTATTTGGTAATTAAATAAAAGTTAATAAATCACCTAGGGACTTTTTACATCCATGAAGATAACTTGATACTGATCAATTTTCTCTTTGGAAACATGTCTTAACTCCCGAAAGAGGAGCAGGAACGCCCTTTTTCAAATGCTTTTTTATAAAGGTTATGTATGCATTGATAAGTATAAGAAAGAGATTTGTTTGTGAACTTATTCATTACAACTCATTGGCTTTGACCACTTTTTTCTAGATTTTATATGCATATATTTACATATCTTCCTTCTTCAGCATAGTGCTCTGACTGCCTATAAATTAGCGTATACGCAATGGAAAAAGGCTCGGCGGATTGATTTTTTTTTTTCAAATATTGCGCCGTCCACGCTACAGCCTAGCGAGATCACAGTAAAATGACAACCAATACTTGGATCATTCACCATCTACATACATGGAACGTATTCAGAATCCAGTATGTCTAAATATAAAACAAAAGATTGCTGACAAATTTCGTATTCCATGTAGTCACATTCAAATTTCTTTGGCGGTCACGTCAACAATGGCGGCTTCGTTTTGGCCGCGTCATCCAATGAGCAATGTGTAAATGCGCGTACTTGACGACCGTTGTAAATGAATAGAAAAGTTAGAAGGGCTGCTTCTCACATTGCTTACTTTAAAATTTTAAAACCATGCAAGGAACAAAATAGTGTTGTTCACTGTGTATTTTCTACATTAACTCATATATCGATGTTGATTCACAGGGACTATATTGTCCTAGCAACCACGGCTTCCGTAGTTACCATCGTGGCAACCCGCTTCGAAATTTCTTCGACTTTTCTTCTGCGTAATGCATCATAAAAACAATTTTAAAATGTAAATATAAGGATTGCCCTTCATTTTGACGGTGTATACGGTAGTATGACACAGTTGGCAACAAACATATTCTTTATGGAGCGCTAACGCGCACTATAGAATATGTTCGTTGCCAACTGCGTTCATACTACCGTATACGCCGTCAAAATGAAGGTCAATCCTTATGTATACTCTCTTTCCAACTTCATTGTCTTTATCCGTTTACACTAAGTAAGTCATATTGGTCATCATATACACTAAAACTTTTATGAAGGTAACTCGATTAATAGAGTGTCCCTCTAGAGTTTGGAGGGTACCTGGTTCAAACCCTTGTCTGGCTGTTGTATTTCTCTTACTCCTGTTACAGATCTATATTATTAAAAATATTTCATGCACATATACACGTATTTTACATAGAGAGCTTTATCACTTACCCTAACCCTGCCCAAAGATCAAAACTTCACCATTTGTGCAAAGTGTTGATTTTTGGCTTTGATGTGTGTCACCCCAATGACTTATTGAACGATGGTGGAAATACCAGACCACCCTGTTACACTCCAAACCTTAATGTGCCTTTCCTAATATATAACAACCCGTAGCACGCATACAAGTAATGCCGACATGTGTAGGCCTCGTCCTTAAATGACCATCGCTGTTAATTATTATTAGGACGTTAAATACGATATCTTACATAACCGATAGTGACTAAACAAATATTGCAACTGTATACCCCATATACCCCAATCTCATTGTTCTTTTGACATTACTTTTTTTCATTTTCTTCAAGTAAATAGCTTCTATGTTCATGCTTTGAAATATTATATTAAAGCGCTTCCTATTTATGAAATTGCGTCTGACAGAGACTTTAAGCACCTAATACCGTTCTCACAATGCGAGATAGGTGTGTAGGTGCGTGTTGTAAAGTTGTCTTAAGGAGAGACACTAAAACAAAAAAAACTGCTAGAAACATAATTTCCCCAGCACAATTGGTTGCTTGATGTTTCAAAAGTTTTGAAATGACAATAACTTTACTGATGATCAAGAGATTGGCATGTGTGCGAAGTGTTTCAAGAATTATCAGAAACGAAAGCCGCAACCTGAAGCTCAAAACGTTGGTGTTGATGATGATACGTGGCGGAACATCCCAGTATTACCCATAGAGGATCTATTTTATAGCCAGTCTTCCCACGCCAAATGCACACTATGTATGAAAAGTTTTAATCAAAACTCTACCGTTTTGCCCAAGCGCGCAAAATACCATCTCATCTTTCATCAAAAACTGTGATGTCCTTGGTCCTCACGTATTCATCTCATAGGGAAAGAACCTAAACCTGACGTTGAAATTCGCATTGATGAAACAAAAATGTTGACTTCCCAGCTACCTTCCAAAATGAAGAAAATCATAAATGATCTTTTGGAGATATCACATATGCTATCAAAGCAGGAGTCTTCCTTTATTCTGTGTTTCTCCTCTTTGGATGATGCAGATTGTAAAGCCTGGACAGGTTGGACAAGAACACAGATTCTAGAAATTCTTTAACCTTGATAAATCCATAACTAAATCCAGATGGGTAGTGGAGTCATATCACGGACGATTCAAGCAATGTCTGTTTTTTCAAAACACAACTTGCCTCCAACTATTTCATCGATAACATCGAGACACTCATTAGAATAGTAATAGCCTGAGTCAATGGAATCCGAGGACCCCTATATATGTTAGAACACCAGAGCGAGACGTAAAGTATAGGGCGCTGGCTGACAAATTGAGAGCGCGCCTTAGTGTTCACAACACCTTAGCTCAGCGTATGAAAGATGAGCCAGATCTTACCAGAAGGCCCAAGTCACTATTTGTCAAACTAGATGCGACTGTGGATAAATGTTACTTTCCAAATGTAGACATGGAATACCTTCAGACAATATCCTATGGCACATACCAAATATCACTGGCAGCTGGCTTTATCAGGGAGCAGCTCAGTGATGATAGTGACTACGAGATGTGGATCTAACGGCACTCACGGGACATTGTAGGATGTCAGATCCACTCGAGGCGTAAGAGCAGTGTAAAGTACAATGTTTGGATCTAGCATGACAGCTCCGACACCATTAATCCCATAAAGGATTTTTATTGTCAGTGTCCTTCTGGACAAAGAACCATGGGGGCAAGTATCCTATACTTTTCAGGATACTACATGCATTTGAAAACCAGTAAGCCTTGCAATTAAAAGTCAAAAGGTTTATGACAAACCTCAAGTAATGTAGATTTCGCTACTAACCGTCACCTTCCAGGTATTAGATATGGTCGACTTTGAAAATTAGAACTACGATGTAGATCAACACTGACATGTACAATCAGATTCTAGGACGAGGAAGTATTTGGTTCCAGATTAGGTAGATAATGTGTAAACCAACGTAAATCAATCATGTAGCGTTCTTGTCAGAAAATGTATTCATCAGTTGTGAGAACATTTAATTTTTGTGGTTATCAGGGAACATGACGGCCATTTTGAGAGGGGAAATTTCACTTTAGTGGGTTATTAGTGTAGGTTTTAGTCCCTGTGTACTAATAAAACCCAGTATAAACATTTTATTTCAGTTCACCTTACAATATTTCAATATTTAATTTTTTTTTTTAATATCTACAATATGTTTATCCTTAGATAAACAATCGTCAATAGTAATCCCAAGAAGTTTTTCTTGTTTTACATTTTCTAATTGTGTGTCATGTATAAAAAGAGAAAAATGGTTAGATTTTCTACATTTTCTTTGTGATGTTACAATTAACATAACTTAAGTTTTTTCTGTGTTAATACACATTTTGTTTTCATCACATCATTTCTGAAATAATTTGGCATCATAATTTAAACTGGAATTGATGTTTTCTATTGATTTGCCACATGTGTAAGCAGCTGTGTCATCAGCATATATATTTATTGTTGAGTTTTTTGTGACCAAGGGTAGATCATTCACATACAAGATGACCATTAAGGGTCCGAGGATTGATCCCTTGGGGACACCTACTGTGAGGGGTTGGGGATATTAATAAGTGTTCGAAAACGATCAGTAATGTAGCTAATAAAAACGCTGATCGTGTTTAATTTACAAGACTAATTTGGCAAGTAATCTAATGTGGTCGACAAGGTAAAAGGCCTATTTTAAGTCTAAAAATAAAACCACTGACAATTATCCCTTATCAATGGTATCATGCCACGTATTTCTAGATGAAAATATGGAATTCTCTGACACCGACGTGAACTTGGATTTCGCTATGTTTTGTGGTGCTGACAGCAAAAATTTGTTATTATACATCACATACCTCAAATGTATCAGTGAATGAGCTATTTATTAGTCCCCGGTAAATTTTGTATACTGCTCCCGGACCCTGACTAAAAACCCAATCCAGGAGTAAAAAGATATTTCAATATCTCAACAACGCGATCGTTGATATTTGTTCTGTTGGTTCTGTAATAATATCAAATATTCCTTTCATTATGCTACATGAAGAATGTTTTTTTCCAATCATCTGAACATCCAGGTATAGACCACCCTAATATATATTTTAAAGGGGTAAACTTGTACGACGCAGTCAACTGTGAAAACTACTGATTTTTACATATAATTCTAAATAGAGAGTCTAATGACATACTAATTTCAGTCTTCATTACGCAAACACATTATTGTTTGTAATTTTGAGTTTCAATTGAAACTAAAACGACTCTTTCACATTCAATGTCGACTTTCTATGATGACGGGAGGGATAGCGTACAAAACTTACCAGGGACCCTACTTATTGATGTAAAACCACCCTTTGTATTACTGATAGCTGATAAAGTCTATCAGTAAAGTCCTTGGTTTTAAATTGTTTGAATTTTCGCCATTTTGTAAGTCATTAGATCTTCTAATCAACAAAACGTACTGATCCGAACCGAAAACGGACTGGTATATTCTTCGTGATCGTTCCTATCACAAGCAAATAATTTACTGTATGTTATTACTAATCTTTTGAGCTAAAAGCTGTAGTGTTTGAAGATCAACACTCGTGACAACTGTCTCAATTCATCGATGTATACCTGGCAAATGCTTCAAAAGGCATTTTTGGCGAGTTTAATGGCATTTAAAAGCACTACAGGCGCATGCTTTTGACAACCGGAAGGTGACAAGCCAAACCGGTACAGTGGGACGGGAATACCCCATATTAATCCGCCATCACAAATATAAACCTACTAAAACTATACGTTTTTCTACAGTTGTATATCTGTAAATTGCATTCAACGTAAAACATGCCAATTGTTATCCCGCTAAGTTACTCATAGACACGGTAATTATTTAAAAGGGTCAAATTTTAAATAGGGATTACAATCGTATGAAACACTTGCTGATTGCCTGATTTAGTCGTACATGTCTTTAAGTCACTTTCTATAAATGGCCGCCGCAACTTTGATTAGTGAGGCTTTCTAAACGTTCGTATGTTGTGCGAAAATATATTGAATAAGCATGATCAAGATAAAAACTTTTTTAAAAAGGACGCCGTGAAGGATTTGACGAGCAGCAATCCGGACTAAATGTGGAATTTCTCCAAAAGAAAGAATGTCAAATAAGTTTTTATGTGGAGTTTTTCACTATAAAAGATGTTCTGCATCTGAAATAGTTAGAATTTTGAAGATATCTTGTTTGCAATTTGTATTATTAATATTATATATATTATGTAAAATTGTTCCGTAGTAAATTTGTCCAAAAGTTGCCAAGAACACAACAGTTCGAACGAAATTTTGCATAAGCATTGGCTAACATGCGTGTAGATGTGTGTAAACCTTGTTAATCGCAGCTGTGCACAAGGGTTGGTCGCTGCATCCATCGTTTGGTAGAAGTTAAGATATTGTACGATTTAATTGGTATGGATGTAGTGTTTTGTACTGAAAAGGTAAAGTGATTTCCAATAGCATCGTTTACGACAGTAGAAGTAGTTTAGGGACTCTGTCACGGCGGCCGTTACAGTCAGACTTCAAATGAATAATGAAGTATGCTCATCTGGTATGGTAAAATTTTTAATTTGTTTGACTGTCTACATTTTTGAATCTGAAGTTTTCAATAGCCGCTTACCTTTTTCGTATTTGTAGTGACTATTTTACTGTTTCTAGCTATTACATCACATAATAAATGCAATGTTCACAGGCTGACTCAGATTTTGGACATTCGTTCAGACCTTCTCCAAACATTGGACAGTCGTTCAAGCCGAGTGCATCGTACAAGTCTGAAACTGGGATCGGAGTTTCATATAGGTACAGCACAAGTGAGCTTGGGGCCACCAAGTCGACGACTTACTCGGACTCTGAGGATGAAGACAGCAGTACAGGTTCTACGATCAACTACACTCCAATAGATGCCACCAAACTGGCAAACTCTGTTGGAGCCAATAAATATAAGGAATTGCAAAGAATGAAGAAGAAGGCTCCTCCGCCGGATGCAAACACTAATCCAAGCAGAAGCACTGAAAATGAGAAACAGGATTCTAAACCAAAGAAGAATGACACAGAGTTTGTATCACTTATGCATTACAATTATACTGTTCCAAGTTACTTAAATTGGTATTTGAAAAAAAATGACTCACTATTAACCGCCGTACAACTGAAAACATTATATGGTCATCCTAATTCTGACTATGATATCATCAAAAACATAATAAAGCAAATATTTTGGTATATAGCTACGTTTCAAACCAAACACAAAACATATTGGAGGTGGTGGGGGTGTTAGGGTTTGCAATTCCTATGTTAAATGTTGCTTGTTTCTTATGCCTTTAGTTACGTAGCTGTTCCATCAGAAGGTTTTAAAAGGTTATTTGTCAATATCAAATACAATTTCCATGTTTCATGGAAGTAAAACTGCTTGTGGAATAAATTAATTCAGAGGCGGTTTATTAAAGTACATATGTTGCAACAGCACAGTTTGGCTATTGGATTATTTTCACTCAAAACGAAAAAATAATCCATTATATAGTTACATCCAAAAAACTCTAGGTAAGGTATCTGAGATTGAACAAAACATAAAACAAAACATTAAAATTGAAATCCTATCACATATTGTAGTAAGATATAGACACAGTAAAACTCAATACAATGGAGGCAAAATACTGGTTACTAAACACAAACGGATCACTGCTCTTTTTATGTGCTTTTTTATCACGAGAAAAATATGCAACTATTAGATGTTCATGATATTATTTCAATGACTTACTTAAAATGTTTTTACGATCTGGCAGTCACAGTGGAAAGTTCAATAATATAGCTTCAGATGGGAGAAGCTGGTGTCTTATAGTTATCACTATGTCCATATGACTGCCTGTCTCTCCGTTCACATTTCCTTTTGTAGAAATATTTTCAGAATCTAAGAGTTCAAAATGTGTAAAATTCCATGCGTTAGGTATGAAATAGTGGCTAGCAAGTTCCTAAGATAAAGATCAGTATCACATCACCAAAAATTAAATGGGTAGTAATTCCCTGTTTGCAAAATATGTATTGCCCTTTGATTATTGTCAGTGTTCGTTTTTCGATAAATGATATTTGGCAGAATTCCAACGTTAAGAAAGCAATATTACCCGGATCCCTCATTCCAAGATTCCCAGTATTCATTGATTCTGATTGGCCGATATGTAATGTTTGCCTTTTTTGGTAAGATGTTGAGTATATTTTGTGGCAAATTGTTTATTGTTTATTCTACATGGTGAAAAATTACATATTAAGTAGATCCCGTTCATCTAGTTAGCGGCCATGACTTTTGATAGGCTGAACATTTTGTGCTATAGCTTCTGTTATGTTGGTCCTATTTCGTTTTGAGTGTTTGCGAATGGTATCTGTATATTTCCATAGGTGTGCAAAGCTTTATTAAACATATTATAAACTACAAAAAGATAGCTGTGATTTTATTTGTCAGAAAATGGGAATAAATAAGGTCAGTATCACGTTGGAAGTAATTGACTTGTCAATATTCTAGTTAAAGTATAGTTTGAAAATTCACCAAATCTTTTGTCTAAATACTTCAATGGTCAAATACTTTAATCCAAATATTCATCGTGTTAAATTTACGCCTTGTGAAACTTGATATGTAATTATTCTGACAAACTATCCATAGACAAGAATTTCAATCCATTTGATTGATTAAGATACATTGTAATGTAAATTGAATACTTTATGACAAAATTTTGATTTATTTACGTTTAAAGAGGTGTCTACGGTGTTATCGAATTATGATATAATCTTTCATAACATTTGACAATCAACACCAATTGCAGAAAAGAATTTTTTTAAATTACCTACCATCATATGATCACTTACAATTTCAATACTTTCCAGATTCTGGGATATCTTCAAAATTATCAGCCGTGAATCAAAGAGGGAAGATCTTAACACAAGTGGTTGGATGCAGGTTCTGAAGATCATAACCTATTTCGTGCTGGGCATACTTCTCTTGATTTGCTCGGTGGTACAAAAGATCAGTTTGGTGACACTCGTATCAGAAGATGTAAGACTTTTACCCCATTAAATAGATTTCAGAACGAAATGGTCTTTACATTTAAAAAAAAATGGATGATCAATTACAGAAAACAAAAGTAGTATGTCATATTTCTAGCAATCAGCATCTCTTTTGAATACCGTATCTCTAAAACAGTAGGCTATGCCACTGTGTAATAACGAACATTATTGCAGGCATTTACATATCGCAGAATTGAGATTCAGTTAAAATTTGCAAATTTCATAGACAAAGCACCGTTTCAGTAGGTTTTCATATAGCCTTATGTAATGTTATTCATTGTAGAAAAGTTCCGTGAGCAAGAATGAACGTTACAGTCTGCTGTTGGTTGCCATCTGCATTCCGTACGCCCTGACTTTCCTCATTAGCCTTTGGAAATCTTTGTTTGGAAACGTCCCGCTTCCGAGTTTGAGAAATATCATTGTTGTAAGTTGTTTTTATTGCTAGACGAAAAGCTGTTTTTTTTATTTTGGAAAATTTTTAGCCCTTTGAAGTAGTTTGTAGTCTTTTAAGTATATATATTCTTAGTTGTCCGAGGGAAGGATACATCTGATCAAATTTTTCATTGTGACAATTACCAAACAAATCTCACATAACTAATAACTAAATAATTGACTATTTTGTTAATAGTATTTTTGTTTGCTTTAGGTATCAGTTTTGGAAATTCTGCACTCAGTAGGAGTGTCTATTCTGACCTTTCGAATCCTACCGGAAATAGACGTTGTGCGAGGAGTACTTTTAGTCAGCTGTACTTGTATGGTACCGAGTATCCTAAAACCTTTATGCTCGTCAACGAAGAATCACAAAATGAAGTATAAGTCAACAGGAGGAAGGATGTTTGAGTTCGTGCTGGATCTATTGGCAGCCCTGGGACAACTATCTGCAATACCAGTGGTTGTTTTATACGAATATTACATTGACAACCGGATTTTCGTAGAGGATCAAAGAAGAATAGGAGAATTTGCTCTTGGTCTTTTTCTTTGTTCACTCTCCTATTGGGAAAATTTCATCGACGACAGATTCTGTGGAGCATTGCAAGATACTAACAGGTTACAGATCGCAATGCTAGGATTGAAATTCGATTTGCAAGAATGTCGGCCAATATTTTATGCAGTAGCTACTCCGTTGAAGATTTTTGCGACCGGTGTAGGTGCGTTTCTCTATTTGGATCCTGGCAAAAACCTAGAGCTCGAATTGGCTTTCGACATAATGCTAGGTAGAACTGACGAAAGCTCTCTCAAATATACATCGGTCGCCTGTCTGATCCTGTCTGCATTCATTGGCCATTATTTAGCGTACACAGCCTGTAAACTTCAGATGCAGATCGTTTCCTACGCTGTACCGTTGTTTTTATCCACACCAATTGCAGTTCTCATACTATATTTTGATTGCAAACACGGCTTCCTGTTAAATGTGTCAGACGAAGCCCGAACCTGTGATGCAGCCTTTATGGATTACTGGTGGCACTTACCAGCAGCAGCTGGATGGCTCATTTCTGTATATTGGATAGGACGACATATCTGGTTTCCTTGTCAAGATCGACTAGCAAAGCTTGAACAGTAAGTCACATAGTATAAGTTCATATTTGGATGATGCGTGCTGACGCTGTGAAATTTTGTTCTTGCGTGATTGCTCTTTAATGTTTTGGTCTTGCTTGATGACCTTGTAATGTTTTGTTTTTTCTTGGTGACTCTGTTATATTTTGGTCTTGCTTGATGACCTTGTAATGTTTTTGCTCTTACCATTTTGCGTTTTGTTATTGCGTGTTGACCCCTTTATGTTATGATCTTGAATGTTGACCCCTATTGTATTTTATTCCTGCTTTTCATTTACGGAAAGGTTTTGTCATCATTACCCGGATCTAAAACTCTTGATTAAACTTTCAATACAAAATAAAGCGAATTGTGTTACATATCATCGTAACAAAGTCCACAGTTTATAATGTCGTCCATCTTTTAGTTCAGCTGATCTGAGTGGCACATTGTTATTCTCCTCGATCGTGATGCTTAAATAGAAGTAAAATAAGTCATCAAATGCATTAGAAATATACCATCTAAAGAGGGAGATCGGGTCCACACAAAAAAGACAAAAAAACAACTAGGTAAGTTATTTTGAATAATGATATCTTCAGAACGATAAGAATAAAACAGGAGTACATTGACATGTTTGTACGTTAGTCTCTCTCTCTCTCTCTCCCTCTCCCTCTCCCTCTCTCTCCTAGAAGTTCAACTCTTGTCGTTTTTATATACAGACATACATAATTATATAGTATATCAATGTATTCTGCTTGAAAAAGCCCTAGAAGGTAGAAAAGTCGAGCAGTAGATTTACATATTTATTATTGTATTCTATTTTTTCCTTAACAATGACTTGTGTATTTATCAACAAGTTCACTTTCATCTCATCAAGGAGTTTCTGCAGACTGTTATTTGAAGCAAATATTATGACGTCATAAACTATGACGTCACCTAATAGTTTGCAATAGCGACGTCCGCTATATGCGTACCCGACATAGTGATATCACAGTTATATAAATACATAATGATGTTCTTTATTCAAGAGTATTGTTGGTTAAGAATTTAGTACTACTTTTAATATTATTATCTATGTATCAATTAATGAGAGAAACAAATTCCCTGCGTGAGGCGAGCTAGGGACCAGGACATTACTGTTCCGAAACACTACCTTTGTCCCTACACTTGATCTATTGCGTGGGTGTAAATTTACAAATATACCTTTTATGTAGACAAAATAAAAACCATAAGAAACACTGATAGGAACTTGCGCATGCACATCCCTTTATATGCAGAAATACGTTCAACCATAAGCTATTCGTCAAGTAAGAACTTAATAAATTATAAGTCAGACAGTTGTAATGATGAATTCAGCTTTCTTAGCCTAACGTTTGCTTACGTCTCCACTGTTCCTTTGATAAATATAAAAATTTTAAATTTGCCATCAAAACAAGCGTGTATGTGTTTATTTAACACTAAAACCCGTAAGCTGTCTGTTAGTATTTGCTGTCTATGTACAGTTAAAAACTCGTTCGTAGCTCACCGCCCATTTTACCGATATAAAATTGTTACAAAGCAATGCTTAAATTACATAACATGATTGACAATTCATATGTTTTTAAACCTGAAAGTTAAAACTATTTTGAACTTGGTTGGTTGGTTGGTTGGTTGGTTGGTTGACGCGTTTATCGCCTACATGCTTCCACCCATGCGGGTTTCGTCACACTGACGGAGGTCGGTGTTCTGTCAGCGTGGGGGAAGTTGCCTTCCCTCAGGAGGTGGGAGAAGTCGCCTATAATATATTCTATCCTTACATTTTGAATGAAATTTTAGGAGACGACCCCTTGGCCCGAATTTGTTGGAAAGTGTCGCGCCAGTCCTTTTGAAATAAACCTGAAGAGCGCTGTGACGGTTGGAACAGCTTATTTTTTAGTGCTTTAAATCTTATTGTTTTTACTTACCTACTTTGGACGAAGAAATAATATAAAAAATAGCATATAGTATGTTATGCAGTTTTTTGTGTAGTAAAGTATAATTATATACTTGTTCGTGTTTGCATGTGTAAATCTGCTAGCTGTGTAAAGCCATATCCTCGACAAATCCATATCCAACCGGTACGCGCAATATCAGCCCGGCATGGGCCATATCCGCTTATATTCCGGTTGAACATTTTTTAGGTCACATATTGCGATAGCCTTTTGTCCGGCTCCGTCCGTCGTCCGTCGTTCGTCCCCTGTCGTCCGTTCGAAAACAATTTACATTTTCAACGTCTTCTCTAAAACCTCTGAACCAATTTCAATGAAATTTTGCAGAAACTTTCCATGGCCAAAGGTCAACTAAAAGTGTGAAAAATAGGGGTAAAATTGACTAAAATTTCAAAGGTCTTCTTCTTAAGTTCCAGATTTGGTAGAATCAAATACTCTAATAGTTGAAAGGGTCTTAAGGTGGTTTACCAAAATTTGAATTTCGTGACCTTAGTACTTTATATTGGGAAATCACATTTTGGACCTACAGTTGTTTAATTTCCATTGAAATTAATTCAAACTTAGTTAGCATCATCATTATTGGATAGCAGTTTAATGGTATGCACATATTGGCACTGACTGACCCTCAGGGACTGATGGGCAGGGGGGAATGGTCCAATTGACGAAAATTTCAAAAATCTTCTTCTCAAGACCCAGATATGGTAGAATCAAATACTCTTTATAGATGAAAGGGTCTTAAGATGCTCTACCTCAATTGTGAATTGCATTACCCTTAAGATTCATGTTTGGCACTGTGGAGGGGTTGAAATTTACCATAATTTATATAGGGAAATCACATTTTGGACCAACATTTGTTTCTCAATGGGAATTTATTAAAACTTAGTTAGCATTATTATCATTGGATAGCAGTTAGATGGTTTGCACATATCAGCCCTGACTGACCCCAGGGGTTGAAGGTGGGGACAAAAGTGGTTCAGTTGACTGAAATTTCAAAATCAAGGCCCAGATATGCTTGAAACCAATACTCTTCATAGGTGGGAGGGTTTTGAGGTTCTTTATCAAAATGTGAATCTCATGACCCTCGAGCTTCACGCTTGCCCCTGGAGAGGGGTTGAAATTTACTATAGTTTATATAAGAAATTGCAACTTTTGTGTATATTTTGTTCATATTCTACTGGAAATCATTTAAACTTGATTTACATCATAACCATGACAGTTTGATACTTTGACATTTTAACCCTGTCTGAGGGGTTGGACTAAAATTGGTCAAATTGGCTGAATTTTTAAAAATCTTCTCCTCCAAACTGAGATAGGCTGGAAACCAATACTCTTCATAGGTGGAAGAGTCTTGAGTCGCTTTAGCAAAATTGTTAATTTCATGACCCCCAGACTGCCCCTGTTGATGGGAAGCAGTTTACTATAGTTGATAAACGAAAATGAAAAATCATACTTTTGAATATGTTTGCTTCTTTTTTTAATTGGAAATTATTCAAACCTGAAAGACACACATGTTACTATGAAACGACGGTTTGATACTTTGTCAGTTCGGGTCCGGGTCCGCCCCTATGCGCTGAGGGGCGGGACTAAAAGGGGTTAAATTGGCTAAAATTAGAACATTTTTTTCCAGACCAAGATATGTGGGAAACAAGTAACGCTCTACCACTGAGCTAAAGGGACATGTCCTGTCAGTTGACTGACAGTACAATCCCAATCGTTCATACTGTGTCTGCATAACACGTAGTTGAAGTTACCTTTGTTACAAAATGATTTCTTTTCATTTTGAAATAACAAAATTAAAATAATAATTACAGCATTCGATATAGCGCCCTATCTAGCCAACATAAACTACTCTAAAGCGCTTTACAGTTCATAGTTGTACAATTAATACAATTAGCATATACATTAAGCAATACAATTTTGAGGATTTTGCAGGTGTTGCCTTATCAGGCGCTAACTACTAGTCCTATGCCATCTGGCTAATATCTCCATATATGTGTATGCCTGTGTGTGTGCTGAAGATGTAATGTGTTCTGTTTGTAGTGGGACCGTGCACAGATACCGCAACACCTACCCCAGACCAATTTATACTCTACCTGGGTTATTGGAGTTGTGTGGGCTGGAGAAAAACACTTTCTCTTATATTCATACTTATGCCGACGGGGATCGAACCCTGGCCGGCTGCGGTGACGGCCGGAGTGTTAACCACTCGACCAATCCGCCCGCAACATCGATAACATCATTTTTTAAATAACTCAGTTGACCGCTTAGGCCCAACGGCCTTTTGTTTAAAAAGTAACACCTCAAACTACTTTGAGCACACTGCATATCTCTCATTATTTTCTATTTTGTTCATCGTGTTTAATTTAAAGAAGAATGTGTTATTGCTTAATTGTTAGCCCCTCGGGCTGATACGCAGTAGAACATGTTTTAGTCATAGCATAACTTCTAATGACGATATACTTCTCTCTCTGTGGTGTTAAGTACAAAAATAACTGTAATCTATAAAATACAGTATGTCGATAGATTTTGTTCTGTGAAAAAACTTGACCTAAGTATGTTTTTATTTGGTTTTACCGAATGTCTATACTACAAAATTATTTTGATATGATTTTTTTCTTTAAAAAAATACAGTGTGATAATAGTAGTCCGTGATATAAAGTAAGAAGATTTACAGTTTCCAGTGTTATACAGTATGGCGATATACAGTTTTAAGTGAAATACAGTATGAAGATATCCTTTTTGAAATGAAATAGAGATCGACATTTATATAAGATAAGAGAGTATGACGATAAATAAAGGTTCCTCAATGAGTCGTGTTTGGTTGCCATGTGCATCTTACTCAAGTCGGTTAATTTTCAAACTGTAACGACACGAATCTAAAGTCTTTTTCAATTTGAAAATGATCTAACGAGATAAACCTGATTATCAAACAATCACGAGCTAAGGGACCATGTTTTCGTTCAATTTTGAGATATTTTATCTAAAAAAATCCATATGTTTCTCTTCGGAATACCTCATTTATGTTTCCATTCGGCGAAACAAACAAGGAATAGGGGGTTACAAAAAATGTTTACCAACACCTAGCAAGTTAATCAAGGTTACAAAAGATGTTTACCAACACCTAGCAATTCAATCATGGTAACAAAAACTGTTTACCAACACCTAGCACTTAAATCATATGAGTTGGGAAGAGAATGAGGAAACATATAATGGTTGTCGAAAAAAACATGTAATTTATATAGTAACTCAACATACAGTTCTTAATGATATAAAGTATGACAAGATAAAGTTGTGATACACAGTATGACGATATTGGGGAAATACATTGTGGCAATATGCCTTTCTCTTTTAATAACATTATGTCGATATGCGGTTTTTTGGTGAGAGGGTGGGTGCAAAAATGCAGTATGACGATATACACTTTTTGTGGTTTGCAATATGACGATTAACAGAAGATGATATACAGTTATTTTTGTGACATACAATGAGTGGATATATGCGATATACAGTACAGAGATCATATTACACAATTACTATCATATAATAATATTTATGGGGTTAAAAATTATAAGTCCATATGATCGTAGAAATAGAACAAACCACTAAAGAATTAATCTTGCTATTTGCTTCAAGCTCCATGTAGTATATATGTAGATGACTTAGAGATTACAATTTGATAAATTAAGAAGGTTTAAATGACGTCCAATGACAGCTTAATCTTGTTATCGCTAACAATATATAGATTTTATTGTCCCGTTACAGCCTGTTTATGAGTCCTGTATATTGCGGTGTTATCATGGAACAGGATCTGATAATGAACCGGCGCCGTCACACAAGAAAAATAGCCAAAGTAAACATCAGTGGGCAAACATGCTTCAGGTAAATACATTTGACAATGCATTCACTTTGAGAAAAAGAAATAACAATGTCCTTTTACGAAGAAAACTATTTTCACATAGAATTGCATTTATTCATAATTACTCCATGATAAAGTTGCAAAATAACTAGGCTAATGTTTTTATGAAGTCTTCAGGTACTGTGATAGAACGGGTAACCTAACAACAACAACAATGACCGTGGTAGTTTGAAACCAAACTGTCGTCAATGTACTAAAATATGTTTGGATATATCCAATATCAAGAAAACAAAAAGCATTCCTTTTTATCTAAAGGTTAAACTTGGATAGAGTAAAGTCACAGAAGACACATGAGGAGGAAATCGAGGATGTCATACCTCCTATGATCTACGCATGCGGAACGATGTGGCATGAGACACGACAGGAGATGGTTCAGCTTCTTAAGTCGTTATTCAGGTACCAAAATATTCAAAAAAGGTTAAGTGTGGATTTTTCCTTAACATTAAGATATATCGATGTAACGTTCTGATGCATCTTTTATAAACATGATGTATTGCTTATTGTGCGATTGTTTCAGAATGGATAAAGATCAATTTCTACGGAAGAGGGCGGTACAAGAGTTTGATGTGAGGCCGTCCGAAGTCAAATATTATGAGTTTGAACGTAAGTGGTCATATCCATTTGAACAACACATTTTATTAGTTGGAAAGGTCCTTATTGTTTGATTTATGCCCCAAAAGCTCTCATGTTACTTTTTTTTCAAATTGTAGTTTATTGACGACTGTAATTCCCTCTTTCAAATATGGTTCATTTTCAAAAGAAAAACATGTTCTCCTTATATATACTACAAAACTTAAAGGTATTGAAAATACTTCATTAAGATTAACAGTTCATTTTCATATATAGTTCAACTCCAACAACCCAGGTGGAGTTTACAATGGTCTTGGGCGGATATTGCGGTATCTGCGCTGTAACATTCAAGTGAAGTGGCACTACAAATGTTGCCTTTGGAAGCACGATCCCACTACAAACAGAACATAATACATCTTCAACACACACACAGGCATACACACATTGTGAGATATAAACCAGGTGGCACAGAACTACATGATGTAGTAGTAAGCGCCTGATAACGCAGCTCCTGCGAATTCCTAAAAAAATGTATTGATTAATGTTTATGCTAATTGTATTATTTGTATATCTATGAACTGTAGGCGCGTTAGAATGGCTTATTCTAGCTATATAGGGCGCTATGTAAATTGATTTATATTATTACCAATAATATTTATTATTATATATACAGCACATATTCTCTTTGACGACGCCTTTGAAACCAACGACAATGATGAGAGAGTACCGAACTCTTTTGTTAATCTTCTCGTCGACCTTATGGAAGAAGCAGCAAGGTACGGTACGGTGTCCATGTTGTATTTTGGTAAACAAACCTAACGCATTGAACAACCACGAAAGTAAGTAAGTATGATCTTAACAGGAAACTGCACGTCACGCTCACAGTACAGAGAAGCATGATATCGTTCATTCTGTATTAAACTAAAAACTGATGTCAGAGAGGTACTAGAAAAAAATTATACGTGTGGCGATCTCCTTCATAAAATTAGTTATGATAACAATGTGTTCAACAATTTAAGCACTCGATATTTATAATTTGACAAGTATTAATATCAGTTATAACCTGATAAGGTAAAGCTTAGTAGTAAATAAAAAAGAACCGTATTTCAGGCAAAAATTTGGATATCATTCCTTTCGATTGGTCAAGAAGAAGAAAGATTTTAAAGATTTCAACCTAAAAGACCCAACAATTTTGCACCCAAAGGGACCACAAAAACTTTTTACAAATAAGTCCCATTTAGGACAAGTAGCGTTTCAAAGGACGGACGGACGGACTGACGACGGCTTTGTCCCCAGGGAAGCGTCATCAAAGGTTGATACAAAAAAGATTCACGTGCTTTTTTAGAGCTTAGTAGACTGAAACAAGCGGAGTAAAGTATATTGCTCAAAGATACAAGACAGTACCGTGACGTGTAACGTTGTGCGATCTCACAAATCTAAAAGAAGGATTTTAAAGGTTAACATATTTTCCCTTATTCGGCCAAACATCTGCCCCCAGGGGGCCACACTACCCGATTATACACGATTTCGCGCTCTTGGCCAAAGGATGCTCAAGATCAAATTAGGCGAAATTTCTTTATCCCTATTGTAAGAGTAAAGATATCAAAGTTTTTATCTCTATTTCTCCGATTGAACCCTGCTTATACAAAGATTTGTGTTATTGGCCTAAGGGTGCTTCAGATCATTACAACAGAAAAAAATAAGGAAAAACTGGTTAGCTTTTGTTTACTGTCACCTAAACTATCTCACGAACATATTCAGATTTGGTATCATTTTACCTGCTAGCTTGTCTGTAATCAGTATAAGCATTTTTCATGAAAAAAAATAAAGGAAGGGAAATGTTATGGATCTTCAAAAGGATGTAATATGCAATCCTGCGTGGCCAGGGTCTATTGGAATTTTAACATAGGCAAGAACCCAGCCTTTTGCCTAAATCATCATTGAGCAAAGAGGACTTAATGTGTTATAAATCGATGGTGTGGCCTCTCTTGATGCAGAGTTGTGAGGCCAAATAAGGGAATTTGTTGATTAAATCTTTGAAATCCTCTTCTTCTGTACCATTTGAGGGATTTTATTTAATTAAAATATATTAAAATGGTTGCTGTACTTATCTAGGTGAGCGATACAGCTTCAGTGTGACCATAATATATCACCCATTGTTTTCCAACGTGTCGAGTTTCACTCCATCGTTATCTTTCTCTCCCTTCTTAATATATTCGAAAAATAATGTATCAGGTTTTGTCTTTCGAACAGAATCACTGCAGGAAAGTTTTCAGCTTCTGTAACAATTTAATAACAATTAATGTTATTAATTTGACTGGTACATTCAATGTGCCATATTGGATTCAGTATCCCAGATTACCTGGTTTTCTTGGACAATAATGAGGGTTATACTGTTTTTTAATTTGTCTTGCCATTTGCTTAGGTTTAATTTTTTTACTTTTCTTTGATAACATGTTATAATTCTGTGTCCAATGTTTTGTCGTATCAGTTATTTGAAAACAAACGGTCATTCTTTTAAATGAAAGAAGAGTTGTATTGATATCGATTGATATCATCCAGTTGTATTTTTTATCTATACTAGCTCAGTTCATGAAAGAGCAATGACCATCAATGCCCCTGTAAAAATTCCAACTCCGTACGGCGGTCAGCTTGTGTATCTCATGCCTGGGGAAAATCTAATGTTTATTCACTTGAAAGACAAGAACAAAATACGGCACAGAAAAAGGTGGTCACAGGTACGTGTTCATATAGTTAATGAAATATCTTTAAATTTTTAAACACGGATGTCTAACCTATGATAAATAAGCAATGTGATCACAGAAATTATTATTGGCATCATCGTAATGTAAGCTGTCCGGCCCTTATACATTCGAAATTTGATAACACGAATTCATTGTCTCATCTACTCCACATAGCGGGTTATATAGCATTAGCTTTGTAAATGAAAAGGATGCAAGCACAGTTTACCAATCCTCTTTTAAGTAAGATTATACTATTTCTTTAAACAATAATAACGTTCTAATTGCTAAAATGTGTGTATTGAGGTCATGTACATGTACTACTTACTCGGATACCGGATCCTCAAAGAGTGCCAGGAGCTTGTCATAAAAGCCATGAGTGAAGACGCCTTCAACGATCTGGTCAGTTGGCGGGAATTTGAAAGGCAAAACACAGGAAAAGTGGAGAAAAGTCAAATTTTTCAATTTTTGGACGAGGAGGTGATTTACAGAGTAAGTCTTAATCATTGAAATTGTGAATTATTTAGCCAACCAAATATTAGCGTATTGGTGGTTCTAAAGCAATAAGATATGCATTGTATCAATTTGGAATTCGTAAAGTTACGGCATGTGTCACCATACATATACACTTGCAAAGACAGATGGTTGTCTTCTCAAGTATGTTTTGGCAATCTATGCTATACCTCTTCCGAGTTTTTAGTACAACTTGAGATTTTGAGAATGTTATCAATCACCATAGAAACTGTCACATTTATAATATCTGTTTCATACTTTGTTTATAATGGAAGGCTCAAAACACGTTTCTCTTGGCCCTGGATGGTGACGTCGACTTCACACCAGGGGCAGTACACATGCTTTTAGATAAAATGAAGAAGAACGACAGGGTTGGAGCAGCTTGTGGTCGTATTCATCCTATAGGAAAAGGTAAATATTGTTTAATAAAGATGTGGCAGAGACGACTCATGTTTATATATTGTCGTATTTGTATTGTTATGACTTCTGTTTCGGTGAATATTCCTCTCAACAAGTTATTATCTTAATGTTTCGTCTTTGTTAAATGTTACCGTCTCATTACATTAAATCTCACATATAAGCGAAGACATGAATTTCTTCACAAGACTTCTTCGGTTATTTGTTTTCCCCAATAACAGATAATTTGCGAAATATTTACAATATGTTCACTTATTGGACAGGTCCAGTAGTGTGGTACCAGAAATTTGAATATGCTGTGGCCCATTGGCTACAGAAATCCACAGAACATGTCCTTGGCTGTGTGTTGTGCAGTCCGGGGTGTTTTAGCATGTTCCGAGGATCAGCTATTATGGACGACAACGTCATGCGAAAGTACACTATCCTTCCAAGTGAAGCATCACATCATCTTATGTATGATCAAGGTAACTTGATATGGCTTTCATATATAGCGCGTATATTGAACGATATTTCTTAGATCTTTGTTAATATGCAGTCTTAGTTAGAATTCAAATGATAAGTAAAAATTCATCAATAAAACGATATTATCGATTGCGTTACATTTTTGATATCATTCAAATAGGTATAGAACTAGTTTATTTATTTGAGATGATGAAATGTTTTCATTTGGCCATTGTATACTTAGGTGAGGATCGATGGTTGTGCACACTTCTCCTACAACAGGGTTACCGCGTTGATTATGCAGCCGCTTCAGACGCCTTCACATACGCTCCTGAGGGGTTTGACGAGTTCTTCAATCAGAGACGACGATGGATGCCTTCTACCATTGCTAACATTCTTGATCTGTTACAAGATGGACGAAATACTGTGGCTATCAATAACAATATCAGCTGGCTCTACATATTCTACCAAGGTATAACTGCGTCTACAAATTTCTACTGGTCTTTATCTGTTACAGTGTATTTCAAGAACTAAACCACTTTCGAAGTCTCAAGTGACCTATTCTAATCGCCTTTTGTCCGTCGTCCTGCGTCGTCCGTCCTGCGTCCTACGTCGTGCGACCGTAAACAATTTAAATTTTCGACTTCTTCTCAGAAACCCCTGAACCAATTTTACTGAAATTTGGCAGACATCTTCCATGGCCAAATGCCAACAAAAATTGGGAATTATATGGTCCCCAGCCCCAACGGGCCTGAGGGGGCGGGGCCAAAAAGGGACAAATTGACTAAAATTTCAAAAATCTTCTTCTCAAGATACAGATATAGTAGAATCAAATACTCTTCATAGATGGAATGGTCTGAAGGTGCTCTACCAAAATTGTGAATTTCATGACCCTGGGTTCTCACATTTTCCCCTGGGGAGGGGGTAAAATTTGCTATAGTTTATATAGGGAAATCACATTTTGACCAACATTTGTTTAAGTTCCATTGGAATTAATTCAAACGTGGTAAGAATTATCAGTATTGGATAGCAGTTTGATTGTAATGCACCATCATCCCTGACTGCCCCAGGGGCCGAGGGGCGGGGCAAAAGGGAATATAATTGACTGAAATTTCAAAAATCTTTTCCTCAAGGTCCAGCTAAGGTAGAATCAAATACTTTTCAATGATGGAAGGGTCTTAAGGTGCTCTACCAAAATTGTGAATTTCATGACCCTGGGTTCTCACATTTCCCCCTAGAAAGTGGGTGAACGTTCCTAAAGTTTATATAGGGACATCACATTTTTGACCAACATTTGTTTAATTTCGATTGGAATTGATTCAAACGTGGTAAGCATTATCAGTATTGGATAGCAGTTTGATTGTAATGCACCATCATCCCTGACTGACCCCAGGGGCCGAGGGGCGGAGCAAAAGGGAATATAATTGACTGAAATTTCAAAAATCATCTCTTCAAGGTCCAGTTTAGGTAGAATCAAATCCTTTTCATAGATGGAAGGGTCTTAAGGTGCTCTACCAAAATTGTGAATTTCATGACCCTTGGTTCTCACATTAACCCCTGGGAAGGGGGTAAATGTTTCTATTGTTTATATAGGGAAATCACATTGTTGACCAACATTTGTTTAATTTCGATCGGAATTAATTAAAATTTGGTTAGCATTATTAACAATGGATAGCAGTTTGATGGTATCATCTCTTACTGTCTGCCAGGGGCTGAGGGGGCCAAAAGGGATCAAAATTACTGAAATTTTAAAAAATCTTCTTCTCAAGATCCAGTTGAGGTAGAATCAAATACTCTTCATAGATGGAAAGGTCTTAAGGTGCTTATCAAAAATTGTGAATTCCATGACCCTGGGGTCTCACATTTACCTTGGGGAAGGAGGGGGGCATTATTTATTATGGTTTATATTGTCAAATGATACTTTGGATGTTACATGTCGATAACTTGATTGGAATTATGACGTTGAGTTGATAGTTTGATACTTTGAAAATTTTGAGCCAGTCCTACACCAAAAGGCTGTAGGGCAGGACCGAAAGGAGTCACTTTTCAAACATTTCTTCAGTTTCCTTGTTTACAATCAGAGGTGCTAGTTTAAAATACCCTGGTTTTAAGTCTGTATGCTTGATATTGATAAAGGTGGTTTTATTGTATTTTGTCACTTTGAATAATATTTTTATTTACGTTTTAAAAACAAATTCAACTGTCTGTATAACTCTGGTGACCGCTAAGGCCCATGGGCCTCTTGTTCAAATTTTGTTGTCAAATCATTTGCAAGTGCCTTAATGTAATATATGTTGAAGATTTCTTTGAAACACGTAGCCCATGTAGTTGTTTGAACGAATAAATGTAGTGTGACTTATTTAGAAATAGTTGAGAAGAACTTAGATATTCACAATATTACGATAATATCACTGTTTCTCTATCGCTATAGATCGTGATGTATGAGACAGATTTATATAATATGGTACAACTCTATAACGAAATTTGAGTATGGTTATTTGATCTCAGCATCTAGTTTGTTGTACATCATAATATCTTTATAATGCTAATACAATAGCAATGTGCTGTCATTAAACTGAAAATCTTTGTTATAGGATGTCTTATGGTATCCACAGTAATTGGCCCATCTACAGTGCTTATGATGATAGCTGGAGCTCTGGTGACTGTCTTCAATGTGGAATTACTCACATCTTATCTGATATCCTCTGTCCCCGCTGTGTTGTACTTTTTCATGTGTTTCTGGGTGAAAACCAAATATCAGCTCCTTGTGGCACAGCTGCTCAGTGCAGTCTACGTTTTTATCATGATGGTAGTATTTGTTGGGTGTATAGTAACAGCTGTGAAAGAAAATCCCTTCCATCCGAGTGTGATATTCCTCGCGTCGTTGGTTATCATATTCCTTGTGGCTGCTTGCTTCCATCCGCAAGAATTTAGCTGTATCATTTTCGGGGCACTTTATTTTGTTTGTGTACCAATGGGTTTTTTACTTCTGGTGATATATTCACTTTGTAACATGCACAACATATCCTGGGGAACGAGAGAAGTACCTAGGAAGAAAACTAAACAGGAAATAGAAGAAGAGGAGAAAAGGAAAAAGGAGAAAGAGGAAAGGATGAAGCAAGGTTTTCTAGCTCGATTCATGCCAAAGCTGCAATTTCAGGATATGTTTAAGGTCATTAACGACATGCAAATGACAAAGAAAAAAGAAGACGAGACTGCAGATATGCTTAAGGCTATGAATAAGAACTTTGAAGCAATGCTAAAGCTCCACCAAAACCAAGGAGACAAACCAGACACAAGCGTAAATGATACCGAAGGCGAACATCAAATTGTTGTTCATAAAGATCCGCCATCAATTCTAAAGAAGACTGTGAAGTTTGGGGAGGCTACATCTGCGTCAGCAAGAGATGACGACGAACACTTTGAAGAATCGGAAAAAACAAAAAAGAAAGTTCGAGATGAAATGGAACGTCCAGAGTGGGTAGAATTGGAGAATCTAGGAAATGGACCCATCCTGCGAATGAATGCTGCAGAAGAACAGTTCTGGAGAGGTTTCATTCACAAGTAAGATTTCATTCCTATTTTGGCATTATGTTTCGATGATAAATTCAACGACAATATCTCTTAAAAGTTTGTACTAATAACATTTATTCCGTTCGCATATGCCTATTTAAGTTTTGACGGGACGGACTATGGTATGTGGAGCGTCCGTTCGTCCATACTTTCGTTTACACAGGATATCTTGCTAAAATAACACTAAATTTCGATGAAATTCACATTATATGAAGACTTGGGCTGGGTTTGTATTTCAGCTAAATGTGCACATAATTGATTAGCAAGCTATGCTCTTATCATTTTGCGGTTTCTTCATAAGTACTTTGTCAAATCTAACCCAATTCTGATGAAACTTGATAAATATATATGTATAATAACGGGAAAGGCTTAACTTAAGTTTAAAGGTAATCTAAACCTACACATATTTTTTAGCAAACTGCTATCTAATTGGTCGACGGTTTCCACTCAAATTCTAAGTCAATTACTGCAGGCTTTTTATGAAACACGTTTTGAATTGCTCGGAATGAATCGATTATATTGGGCAATTTCAATTTCAATTTTCATAGTTTGAAATACTCCGATACTCTTGTCTTGCATTAGTGTAATTAACAAAAAGCCTAGTGACAACCATACAACTAAATGCAACTTATTTATTATAATGTGACATGGTAATAGCCCTATGTTCAGCGAGATAGTACATGTGAGGTCAATAGGGCCATAGTGATTTCACCGATAAAACAATTCGGCGATATAATCAATATACCTAAAGTTTGTAAAAAAATGATCGTATGTACAAAAGGAATTAGGCAACAGGCAAAGCCTATATAAGCCCTCTCCTTACAAAAACATAACAGTTTATACATTTCAAATGAACGTTACTTTGACAGATATTTCTTAGCATATCCTTATAGTATTAAAATAGGAGGTTATTTGTACTTTGACTTTGAATTGCAATGGATAATACATATTTCAAATATTGCAATTGTTCTAAGATTACTTGCAAAATTTCTTAACTGACATAATGTTATGTTAAATTTCCTTTCACCGTTATATATTTAAAAATGCTATTTTATATCGGGTAAATATCCGTATCTGATGAACGTAAGCTCCAAGAAATGTCATAGTGGGAAACAGACAGGCTGGATTGTTCCATTTTGATATAAGTTTTGGAAAAAAGCTAGAATTATATAAATGCGTTCTTGGTAATGGAACATCAAATAACCTATTGTGCCGATAGTTGTAATTTACAATGTTATTAAAAAAGGGGCAGTAACAAGTCTGATACACGAGATGGACAATTGCTGTTAAAAAGAATTAAAAATGCAATGTAAATGTCTTGTTTTACTAAGTAAAACAAAGCCAGTCTCTCTATATAAAATGTTATGGCTCGTTCCTCGTCTTAAACCAGATACACTGCGTGCTGCTTCAAGTTGGATTGACTCTAAGACGTAGCACCCTCTCCTCTGAGAACAGTTAGCCCATACGATATCGGCATACTCTAGGATTGGACGAACATATGAAATAAAGATTGTCTCAAGAGATTTTCTATCGATCTTAAATTTTAACATTCTAAGTATGTTCAGTCTTTTATATGCTTTTTCATCAATATAATTGATATGAGTAGACCAGTTGACATTGCAGTTGACATTGCCATTGGGTCCCTGCAGGTAGGGCGTAAGAATTGTACCTGCTGCCCCCATTGCATGATCGTAAGAGGCGATTAAGTATAGGATGTTATCTTTTCTCTTCTTTCTAAACAACTTTCTGTTTCTTTATGTCTCCTTGACAATGCCTCACTTTTTGCCATATGTTGAGCGTTCGCCCCTGTGAGAAAGGCTTTGGGTTCTGTCCCCTGGCCGAGACATACCAAAGTCTATAAAAATGAAAGTTTCTACTCCTGCTTAACGCTCAGCAATTTAGGAGTGGGACGACTGGTTCGCCCATTGTCAGTATAATGTGACCGGGTGGGATGTCCTGTTGGCTGTCTTCGGCAGTATTGTTCAGTGAGGTAGCACTATAAAGTCGACATCGCTTCCACGCTATCACAGGGACACAGTACACGAACATATCGCAGCCTCCCAAAACACACACGCATTCACTACACGCATGCATCTTGCACACAGTGGAGGCCGTCCTTAAATGACCTCAGATGTAAATAGGACGTTAAACAAAATAAAACCAAACCAAACCAAACATTGCAATTGAATATACGACCAAGGTGTTTATGATCAGTAACGTTATTGACAACTGCATTATTTCAAATTAGGTCAGGATGCAACGTCTCAGAGCCTTGAAAAAAGAAGGGAAAACGTTTTTTCCATCAAAATAGAAATTTTGCGTGAATCTTCATTTAGAATGTCAGCAGCTTCTTGTCTGTTTCCTTCTATCAATGCATATAAAGATGTGTCGTCAGCGAAAAGCTTGACATTAGAGGTTAAATTTTCACCGATATCGTTTATGTACAGTAAAAATAAGTATGACCCTAAATCTGACCCCTGTGGTACCCCCGCCTTTAACGTTTTCCAGTTAGATTAAAATCCATCCATGACCACCCTCTGTCCCATATCAAAAAGTACGAAGAATACCATTTCAAGATATAACCGCAAAAGCCATATTGTTTTAATTTGAATAACCATCATGCCAGACCCTGTCAAAAGCTTTGCTGATGTCACAAAATATCATTCTGGCTTCTTAACCTTTATTCAAGTGCTTTACAATAGCATCACATATAGCTAATAATTTGTAATAGTTGAATCTTTTGAGAGAAACCCTTATTGATTCTTAGAAATAATTTCATATTTTGAGAGATAATTAAACATATATTTAAAAACAATTTTCTCAAGAGGTTTACTAAAATTAGGAGTAACAGAGATTGGTCTAGTTGGATGGATTTCTTTTTGCACCCTTGCACTTGTAACGGGTGTAACATGAACATTTTCCAATACAAAAGGGAGAATACCGGTGGGAGTATATTAATTAAAGATTAGGAACAGAGGTCTAACTAGAGATTTAGATACCCCTTTAACAAATTTTGGAGGGATGGAATCAGGTCAATAATGTCCTGTTCTGTGATGTCAAATGTCGAGAAGCTGTGTTCTGGCCGGTTACAGTCGGACGATAAATCATCAGCAGTCTTTTCAGTTTCCGATATTGATTAAAATATAATCATTAAAAGATTCAGCTTTGTCGATAGGATGTGTTTTAGTATGCCATTTTTAACCAAAGGACAGTCAGTTTCACATTTGTTTAAAAAATTCGTAACAGATTTTGCCATGCCCACATTTCCGATGGGGTATGGATTTGTCTATTAGAGAAGATTGTAATTTTGAAAGATTTCTTTGGCCTCACGTATTAATGGAATTACTTCATTCCGAATGGTTCTAAATTTAGTCCATGAGGCTGGAGTATTGTAAATTTTAGCTTTAGAATACTGACGATTTCTTTGTCGTATTTTCAGTCCCATATCATTAGTCATCCAAATTTTGTCCTTATGCCTAATAGTGACAGTTTTGTGAGGAACAAATTGATCTAAAGCAGTCAGGATTTCTTTCAGAAAGAATAAAATTCATATCTTCAATATCCGAATGTAGTTCAAGATACCAGTCAATTGAGTTAAGATAAGCATTGGCTCCGTCAAATTCAGTATTATTAAAGTAAAGTATTGTCTTTTTATATGCACGTTTCTTTAAGGTTTTGAAGTTGAAGTGAGCACTGACAGGACAGTGATCACTGCAGGAAGGAGGGTGGACTGTGCTGTTAGTTACAAAGTTTACGTTATTAGTTATTATGATATCAAGTTATGTTGAAGATAGAGGAGCTATCCTGGTGGGTTCAGAAACAGTATTTTCAAGACAATATTTTAATAATAGTCGGTGAAAATGATATTTAGATTTAACATGTTAACATTTATATCTCCTACAAGGACAACATTTTTTTGTAGAACAACAATGCTGTCAAGAGTATTGTCAAGTCTATCCCAAAAGCCTACGAGAGTGTTAGGGGGTCTGTTTATACAACTGAGAAGAATGGGTTTATTATTAGTGTTTACTTCAATCCACATTAGTTCAAAATCACCCGATTCTAAATCAACTCTAGGTTTAATATTAATGTTATTTTTAGTATAGATAAGTATTCAGCCTCCACCACATAATTAGTCCCAACCCTTCTGAAAATATTACCTAAATTTTCAAAAGAGATATGGCTGTCAGAAAATGAGTTATCAAGATGAGTTTCGGTAACACAAAGGACTTATACGATTCTTATCAAACTTGACATCTATAATCAGTACGATGTCTAGTTTTGCACCCTGCCCTTTTTTTCCCGCGGGACCCATACAAGATGGCTGCCGCTGCTCTGCTTGGCCGAAATCATTTCTAATAATAACTTTTGTTCTATTTGACGGAACATAATGAAACTTGGTGAAAGGGATGATAATATCTCACCGCTCGTTTTCGACAAAAAATATTTCACTTTTGGATTCGAAATGGCGGCCAAATGGAGTCTTCTGATAGGTCGAAATTTAAATATTCTCCGATTTTCAGGAACATTAGTATGTAGGTGTAGTTTGGCACTACGAACATAATTGCGGTGTTGTTTTCTAAAAATCAAAATGGCTGCCATTTCCTTGCTCTGATTGGTCGAAATTAAAATATTGTCCGATTTTCATGAAATCTGGTATGTAGGTAAAGTATGAAATTACGAACACAACTGCGGTGTTCATTTTGTGGAAAAAAATGACTGCGTACTTGGCGGGAAGGGGTGACTTCCGCTATTGCTCGCAATCGCAATTCTAGCTCTTATTAAGTCACCCCACCGAAGTCGGGGAGATTTATAGTTATTCATCCGTTTCTTACTTATTAGGGATTTCCATTTCGGATGGAAATCCCTATTGTTATTGTTATGTTTTTTCTTATTAGGGCTTTTCACCAACTGGTGAAAAGACCTATTGTTTTTGTTATGTTTCTTTTTCTTATTCTTATTCTTATTATTATTATTATTATTCTTCTGCCGTATTTTGTGGATACTGTATCTTTTGATTGGTAAAAGAAAGGTTTATAGGCCAAGGTCTTAAGATGTCACAGGAACATTTTCAAGTAGGTCAAAAATCCAACATGGCCGCCATGACGTCATATGTTAAAATCTTTGAAACAGCTCTAACT
>JAULCA010055548.1:0-17524 GCA_032360845.1 Crassadoma gigantea
AGTTTTCTCACAAAGCGTGAGAGGCGAGACATAATTACGTGTAATTCTTAATATATATAGGTCTTTATAGTCAGATGACCGTTAAGGCACTTGGGCCTCTTGTTTATTTATTTCAATTTTGTTTTGATTAAAATTCTATTATATTTTCAGGGATTGGTGTTTTATCTTATGGCAAACATCAAAACAGATGTGACTGCCTGCACTGAATAGGACCGAACTATCAAAGAAACAACCATCAAAACCAACAAAAGGGAATTCCACCCATAAACCCTGGTCCATCGGACCTGGAAAGACCTACTGTTGGGTCTTGTCACTTGGACAGTCTGAGTCCTGGCCTGTCAAAGGTCAGCCAAAGCTATTGAAAAATGTGAGTAATATTGAATCTAACGTGACTGGAATAGAAGTCTTATGATGTGGTACAGAATGTGTTCAAATACGAACTCAAAACCTTAGTAGACCCTGAGTGTTCTGGTGCCATAATCCTGGATATTCACAAATAAGTGTCTTGGAATTCTGCTAGGTTAGACATCGGAGATAACAGCAATGACGGGTAATCCGCTGGGTATGGTTATCATCGTAACAGAAGGAAGGATATTTGTGTCGCACAATTATCATCAATACGTAGAGAAGGATGTATGCATTACGTAAATCTTCTTCATCTTGTGTGCAATGATCGACTTTCTTTCAATGGAGAACACAACATCAACCAAGTGTGGATCTCTGCTGATTGGAGCCTTGACGAAAGACCTAGTTACCTCCCCTGATGTGGAAACTTCCACAACCCGTCCTACAAAGGATGCCAATGATGCACTGTTGTACATCATAACTGTGCTGCTGTTCTACGCCTGCAGCATCGTGATCCTAATGGTGAAATACATTCGGCGGGAAAAACAGGAGGCGGAGTTCAGAAATTATTTCCATGAATATGTCATAAGGGACCAGTTCCGTCAACCTCAGTATCAAAATTTATCGTACATGTGCCATTTAATGAAACTGCCAACAAAAGGTAGTAGTAAAGTGTCTCCAGAACTCGCGCCAAAATCTTCAGAGAACCATTTAAGTCTGAATCATGTGGATGTTTTAGAAGAGGAGAAAGAGAAACAGAAATTTCTTGTTGAAACATCAATTTAGCATGTTACATTGACTGGAAGATGTTCTTTTCTTATATGACCGAGTATCAAGAAAACTTGATATGTCTTATAATATATAACCAATATATATTCTGTGTCTTATAATATATAACCAATAATATATATTCTGTCTTTGTGTTTCATAATTGGGGGGGTGGTGGACTGCGCTGAAAGATGTTCTTTTCTTATATGACCGAGTATCAAGAAAACTTTGTCCAAGGCCATGTTTTAGTTTTCATAATTACAGGCTATCCGGCTATCCAAACTCTTTGAGTGGGAGATACTCCAAACTAGGGAAGAACCACTCTCACAGAATGCAAGTTCAACGGTTCAAATATGAAGAGCCTCACCAATTTGTTCCAATCCCTGGAGCCTCAGAGCTCAAAAAAACATTTAATTTCATATTTTGTCTTTTGCCATAGAAGATTCCTGCAAAATGTTTTAGGACAACCACATACACAAGACGTCTCAGGTGACCTTAAAACCATCATTAATCGGCTCACGGAACACATAATGTGAAATATCCCCTTGACAAGCATACACCAAATGCTTAATCAAATCAGCTGACAAAGAATTCAAAACTTCAAAAAATTTTGAACCTCTATAATTTAAATATTTTTTGCTTGCACTCTACAGAATGCATTATTTCAAAGATCATATAAGATATTAATGCAGCACTGTAACTGTGCTCCAATTTAGAAGCTAGCAAATGAAGAAACATGTTCAGGAGTTTTGTTTGGAATTATATTTCTCACTCCTGGTCAATAAATAGGGACAAACAAATTATCATTGCTAATACTTCATACATCTGTGTGTGACCTTGAATATGAGTGAAGGTCATTTATTTGAACAAACTTGGTAGCACTTCATCCCAGCATGCTACTGGCCAAATGTTATCCCCCTAGGCATTTTGCTAATTCAGAAGAAATTGTTTAAAGATTTTAACATATTTCACCCCTGTGACCTTTAATATGAGTCAAGGTCATTCAATTGAACAAACTTGGCAGCCCAACTTGCAAAATATTATACCCCTTGGCATTTTGGTTATTCAGAAGAAGTTGTTTAAATATTTCAACATATTTCGCCCCTGTGACCTTGAATATAAGTGAAGGCCATTCATTTATACAAACCTGGTACCCCCTCATCCCAGCATTCTACAGGCTCAAAATCTGTACCATAGGCCTTTTAGTTATGAAGAAGAAGTCATTTGAATAAACCTGGTACCCCCTCATCCCAGCATGCTACAGGCCCAATATCACTACCATGGGCATTTTGGTTGTTGAGTAGAAGTCATTTGAAGATTTGAAGTCAATTGATCCCAGACACCTTGAAAGCAACTCTGGGTCATTCATTTGAACAAACTTGTAAGTCCTTCATCCAAACATGCTACAGGCTCAATATCCGTACCATGGGCCTTTTGGTTATTGAGAAGTCGTTTGAAGATTTTAACACATATGACCCCCGTGACCTTGAAAGTGGGTCAAGGTCATTCATTTGAACAAACTTGGTAGCCCTTCATCCCAGCATGGTACAGGCCCAATATCAGTACCCTGGGCCTTTTAGTTATTGAGAAAAAGTTGATTGAATGGAAAAATTGACGCCGGATAGATGGACGCTGCACCATGGCATTCGCTCACTTGCCCTTCGGGCAGGTGAGCTAAAATATTTTTAATCAGAAATGAAAGAAATGTGGTCACTAGCTTTACTTTTTGAGTTGTTCAATGTTGTAATGATGAAAAAGTCAGGATTTTCTGTGAAATAACTTATGTGCCTATGTTGTTTTATTTCTGATAATTATGTTCCGTTTCTGCTTAGATGCCCTGGAAGTTGGTATGAATTCTACTTAATTGCTCTGTTCTAAAGCAATATCCTTGACTTTTAATTTTTGCATTATAAATATTTTACCTACATGTTCAAAACATTTGAATAATGATGCATACAGCATGATGCTGTAATGGACATGTAGGCACAACACCATCATATCAGATCCTGTTGCACCAATCAAACAAATACTACGTAGAGAAATATTACAAACGACAACGTTGCAATGTAAAATTTTGTATTTTTGACAAACATTTAAAAGTTTCAAGTAATACATGTATTTGTATGGTACTGAATGACAGTGGTGTTATGAACAAAGTAGATATACCCTGCTCCACATCAGTGAACACGTGGGTCATGGCTTAATACTTTGGCAAATGATAAGTACATAAGGTCATTGTTTCTTGGCCCATCATTTCATATATAATGAAAATAAATAGCAACACACTTGCTATATAATTGGATTATTCAGTTTCTGATGGTGCTTGCTGATCAATAGATACATTTCTTAAAAATATACTTTACACTTTAGAACCTCACATTTCTTGTCCTTACTTATCTCTCAAAGAAAAATACTGTTGTAGTCACATAACTTATAATACAAAAAACATTATTTTAGTTTAATGTCATATCTGATTACAAACTTTAGGAAATTATTGCATAATTAATACAATTTTCTGACCTGTCATCATTGATTGATTCACAACCCATTCTGTATAGTTAATCAGGGATGTTGGTGAACTGTTGGAATAGCTTCACTTCTTTAAGTTGTATTCATAATATCATGCTATGATGAAAACTCACAAATATTTCTTACCATGAAATTCAAAACAGAGCAAATTCATGAAACTTCCCTGTAAAACTTTTTTCTCCCAAGGAAGACAAAAATTTGATGTAGACAATAATATATTATTCGAGATCAAAAGTTGAATGTTATGAATGCTGTTCTTAGACATGACAAGACATGAACTATCAACTCAAGCCCCTTCAGAGAGTTTTATGATAACAATGCTAATCATGATAATTATCAACATTTACTACAATTCTACACACTTTTCATACACAACTACATCAATTGCTGCCCATGATTCAACTGGTATAACACCCTCTCGAATGGAAAGTTATAGACTTTAAAACAGTACATTGGAATATAATTCTACAGCTAACCTTAAAAAGGTCTTCACATCTACACCAACTACAAATAGCAGAAATATTTCTGACAGTTTACTTACACATAAAAAACAGACCGGTACAATGTATTGATGTAAAAATGTACATATTCATGGGTATTTACAATTACATACATGAAATTATGCATGTACAACACAATTTCAAACACTTAAAATTACATTTTAATAAAAAAATAAAATCCATATTCAAGCTTTCACAGGCTGTGTATTGAAGCGAAATTTAAATTGCCTATATTTGTTTGCCTTTTATTTAAACTAACATCTATAATAAAAGTTATGGTTTCAAATGCGTTTTATGACTTTTATGATCTATGCAGAAAACTTATCTTGCAATTGTGTAACAGTTATATGGAGAACCAAGAAATTCACCGAATTATTCTATATTATAAGTATCCATTTCAGTTCGCTCTCTAACATCCTCATCTACAAATCTGATACAAGGAAAGGTAAGTTGCTGGTTTGGCTGTTTTTAACACTGATATTAAACCTACAGAGGATATTAAATGGTTTCCCGTTAAATACTGCAAGGCAAAATACTTGTACCTAAATTTTAAAATGGCTTACCACAAGTGAAAATATCTGATATCGATAGACAAAACCAATAAATGGTCTATTTCATTTTCCATGCGCAACTATGAAAATATTAAGCATATATTTTTTTAAAAAGTGCAGGAATTAGCACTATATTCGAAGCTGTATTCTGATGACATCATGCTAATAAAGGCGGCTTAGTTGTGTGGCTAAATATAGTTGTGCAGGTAGCAAAATGTATCAAAACAATTCATTCTAAATGGCATTGCTTTATCTGTAATTTGAATAGAATATGTGTGGCTTTAATGCAGTGAAAAGAGAGTACTCTTCTGATTGGTCAATGCAAAAACTGGTCCATCAGATATCATGTTTGATACTTGAGCGAGTTTCCTCTGGTCCTAACACCAGACTTTGACATTCTGACATATAGATGCATGATGTGGGGCCAGAGCGCACTCCTATATAAAATCGTGGAATTCTCCAACGCTGTTTGATATCAAGTACCAGTTGACTGATTCCTTTTTTCAGACAAAATTTATGAAATCTGTATTTGCATTACTATAAGCACATTTACAGATAGTTTAGGCAAACTGTGAAAAAAACATTACACTAAAAAATTAAAAAAAAAAAAAAATTAAAAAAAAGAATAAGCCGATATAATTCGGATAAAAATATTTGTTTTCAGAAGTATTTTAAAATAAATTTTAGTTCAATCTACTTTAATAAATCAACACAGAAATTCCATGAAGCACTGTTCACAATATTTAGTTACAGAAAAAAGCAGTAAGCAGTTGTAATCCTCCCTGTTTTGCAGACTTTCTGAGGTAAAACAAATTAATTTTACATCAATTTTGTTGAATTATTAATGATTTTTTTTGTAACTACATGTAAAAAAAAAAAGTAATTGAGAACAGAATTCTTTGTGTTCTGAAATTTTTGTAATCAGAGTCAATGATACTACACAAAAGTCATATACGGTTTTCACACATGAAAATATTTTTTACTTTTTAAAGACTATCACCTTTGCAGAAATAGGTATATGATAAATGATGTTCTATGTGTTATATACATTTCCTCGATCATTTCTTTGCCGACGTGATTGATATGAATTAAATCCGACAACAGCCCCAAACTTCTCACTGTCACTATACTCTGATTAGTTTAATCTAGAAGCTGCTCCTTAATACAGCATGTTTATACTGACATGTCGACATCATAGCTAGTTCCTCTGAGGTGGGGATGAAGAAGAGAGACGTGGCCTAGGAGATGCATGAAGACAGAAGTGCAGTCCTCAGAGGAATAAGCTAGATATCTTCTGAATTCCTGTATCCTATCCTGGGGCCGTAGCTCCAACAGTGTTGTGGATGGAGAACTTTCTTGGTGTATTGTCAATAGTAAGCTCTTCTCAATTGATACATCACGTTATTAACTGCAATCAAAATCATATTTATACTGTATTTATATTAAAACATGCATCTTGTTTGTAAGCATTACATCATCTGATGAATCTCACTATAAAGTGATAATTATGATTAATCTCCTCGCTATAGTAACTTTTAAAAGATCATGATTAACTTTCAGGTTAGAAAAGAAAAAGGAGGGTGGGTGGGGGACACTAACATTTATATAGACAGAAGTTCGAGGTTTAGAGTGAGGTACACAATCCTTCACTCTGGAGAAAACACTGAATGGATTGTCTGTAAGATCCTGGGACCTGCATCCTCTAGACTCTAGGGCTTATGCTCATTTTTGCACTTTGCACCCCTGGAATAGGCCATAGCAAAATTGAAGGCATGCAGCTAGCAATTTGATTGGTCTCCGGTAAAGAGTCCAGACAAATCGCTATGCTGATACCTGTCCTTTGGAGATTACAGAGGAGCAACAGCAACTTCAAAGCCAGTCAATTCTACTGTTGCAAAACTGCAAGATCTTTTTATGTACATTAAAGGATCAAATTAGCCTTTTTGTTCCATCCACAAGGTGGCGCAACTGAGCCTTCGGGTTTACAAAATATTTCAGGGGTGCAGAGAGCAGAATTGAGCATAACACAAGGAGTATCAAGGATGTAAGACCTGTAGTTCCAAACCTTGTTATTCTATGACAAGTTCACAGTCACTACTATTAATGTAATGAACCACTCAACATACATTAGGTTGTTCATTAAATTATATCTCTTGCCTCCTATCGATCTTACCTGTTTCACTGTCTTCTTTATGTAGTCTTTTCTATCCGTCAAGTCAAATGCAGGATATTTCCCATAAACCTACAAATGGAACAATCTGCTTGTATCTAGGGATTGATGAACATAATGTATTTTGTTGTTTTATGTCAGAAATCTCAATAACTTTACCTAAATAGACATGTCAAAATATCTGTTCAGATATTCTTCATTTATAATATTCAACAATGTTCGGTAATTTACATGATAAAATTCAGTTTTCAAACCCAGACACAAATTGATTTCAGTAAAATCACAAAACCTGTAGAATAAAATTTGCCTGTTTGTTTTTTTCTGTTTTATTTTTACCTCTTTAATTACTGATTTCATTGTGACTTCTTCAAGGTTAGCTTTGTCTAGTATTTTCTTCACCAGTGTCTTTAAATCGTCATTCTAAAATAAAAGTTTATCATGATTATGTCATGTGTTTCCATTAGTGAGCTAAACAGAACCCGAAACATTTTCATATCCACATGTATTTCCTTGCCCTCTACCCTGTATGATATATCCCCAACCCGCATTCTCTATCGGCCTGACAAGATTCCACAGTCTCTGGGAAATATTTACCAATTATAGATTTCAGTTCAGGTGAATGTGTTGTTAAAATGAACCTGAGAAAATGATATTGACAAAGATGAAGTCAAAATCAATATCTCTTGGTCTATGTAACGACATATTCACAGAAATGAAAGTCTTTAATTGTTAGCTCACCTGGTCCAAAGGACCGGTGAGCTTACATGTATGTCATGGCGCAGTGTCCGTCGTCCCTCAACTTTACACTACTACTCAGGAACCACTTAGCAGATTTTAACAAAATTTGGTGTGAGGCGTCCTTGGGTGAAAAAGAATCAATTTGTATAAACGGTGGGTCTGACCCCCGAGGGGCCTGAGGGACGGGGCAAATGTAGCAAATTATTCTTTAAAATCCTTCTTTTTCTGTAGGAATGAAAGGATTTGGTCCATATTAAGTGTAGTGCATCCTTTGATTAAGAGAACTTAATTATGTATAAACGGTGGATCTTGCACTCCAGGGGCCTAAGGGGCGGGCCCAATAGGAGAACATAGAAAATTCTTTAAAATCCTTCTTCTTCTGTAGGAATGAAAGGATTTATTCGATATTTGTTGTGGATTATCCTTTGACGAAAAGAAACCAATTTTGTATAAACCATGGGTCTTGCCCCCCTTAAGGGCCTTAGCCCAATAGGTAAAATATAGAAAAATCTTTTTTTAAATCCTTCTTGTTCTGAAGGAAATGAAGGATTTGGTCCATATTTTGTGTGGATCATCCTTTGACGAAAAGAAACCAATTTTGTATAAACCATGGGTCTTGCCCCCCCTAAGGGCCTGAGAGGCAGGGCCAAATAGGTGAAATATAGAAAATTCTCTTTCAAATCCTTCTTGTTCTGTAGGAATGAAAGGATTTGTTCCATATTTGGTTTGAAGCATCCTTGGATGAAGGGAAACCAATTTTGTATAAACCATGGGTCTTGCCCCCCCTAAGGGCCCAAGGGGCAGGGCCATATAGAGGAAATATAGCAAATTCTTTTTTAAAATCCTTCTTGTTCTGTAGGAATGAAAGGATTTGGTCCATATTTTGTGTGGATCATCCTTTGAGGAAAAGAAACCAATTTTGTATAAACCATGGGTCTTGCCCCCCCTAAGGGCCTGATGGATGGGGCCCAATAGGTGAAATATAGAAAATTCTTTTTCAAAATCCTTCTTGTTCTGTAGGAATGAAAGGATTTGGTCCATATTTTGTGTGGATCATCCTTCGAGGAAAAGAAACCAATTTTGTATAAACCCATCCTCAATATCCAGGGGTTACGTTTACTATCGCTCTCTACACCCCTGGAATATGTCATAGCAAAATTGAAGGCCCGAAGATTTGCTCTCAGGTAAAAAAAACTGACCAATCGCTGTTTTGATACATGTCCTTTGAAGATTCCAAAGGAGAGACGCCCGACTTCAAAGCCTGTCAATTTTTACCATTACGTGACCGCGAGATTCTTTTGATGTACATCAAAAGATCGAACTAGTCTTCTTGTCTCATCCACAAGGTGGAGCACACTGAGCCTTCAGTTTTGCTATGACATATTCCAGGGGTGTAGAGAGCGATAGTAAACGTAATCCCTGGATATCGAGGATGGTATAAACCATGGGTATTGCCCCCCTAAGGGCCTGAGGGGCGGGGCCAAAAGTGGAAATATAGAAAATTCTTTTTTAAAATCCTTCTTCTTCTGTAGGAATTAAAGGATTTGTTCCATATTTGGTTTGAAGCATCCTTGAATGAAGGGAAACTAATTTTGTATAAACTGTGGGTCTGGCCCCATAGGGGCCCAAGGGGCAGGGCCATATAGAGGAAATATAGCAAATTCTTTTTTTAAATCCTTGTTCTGTAGGAATGAAAGGATTTGGTCCATATTTCGTGTGGATCATCCTTTGAGGAAAAGAAACCAATTTTGTATAAACCATGGGTCTTTGGGGGGGGGGGCCAAAAGGGGAAATATATAAAAATTCTTTTAAATCCTTCTTCTTCTGTAGGAATTAAAGAATTTGTTCCATATTTGGTTTGAAGCATCCTTGGGGGAAGGGGAACCAATTTTGTATAAATGATGGGACTGGCTCCTCTTGGGGCTGAGGGGCGGGGCCTCAAAGGGGAAACATAACAAATCCTTCTTCTTCTGTAGGATTGGAAGGATTTTGTCCAATTGTGTATTAATATAACCCCTGACTAACCGTGTTATACACTACCAGCAACATCTGGGTATTTCAACTAACATTTCCAGGTGAGCGATACAGGCCCTCTATGCCTCTTGTTATATAAGATGCTATTTGTTTTATGAAGTATGAAGATTATACAGGGGAAGGAACTGCATTTGGCAGAAAGCGTGATGATGTTACAATTCTGTCTTTTTGTAATGCAGAGTAATCTGCTCTTGTGAGCAGCTAGTGATTGTTATGCCATTAGTTTGCGCAAGAAAATTACATCGTTTTCTTACAAAATTTTGACGTTTCTCTCACAAACAAATGATATAACAATAACAAGAGCTGACGATTCTGCATTACGAAAAGAATAAGTCATCAAGTGAATATCAACCCTCTGTTTCTAAAAAATAGTAACAACAATATCAAAAATCACCTCCACCTGATTAGAATTTAACTAATGTGGATACAGGGAAAATATATGTAATCAAATATTCATTATGGTGACATTTATATTGTCATTGTCACAAATAACATCAGATTAAACTAGCTGCAAGTTACATTTGCATTGTGAAAGTTTGCATAGTATGATGTCATGTTAAGAAGAATACGACGATTTTTGCAAGGATCGGTTTGGTTGCTATGAACAGTTGATACATGTCAAAGCTTAAGTAAGGCAGTATATCTAGAATTGCTCAATAACTGTCAAAACCAAACATACAGGTGTAGGATGCGATTGCTGTGGCTGTGATTATTTCACTGGACTTCATTCAAGTTTTTCGAGGGCGGTAACTCGTGTTATTGTTGTTTTTCTTTGGTATTTTATTATACCATTTTCCCTGCTATTGTTTCTATATCATTTTTGCCTTTTTTCACCGTAATTTTTGTTGTAAAATGTTGGTACCATCACCACGTGTTTTGGTCTCCGTTCGTTTTTGTAAGTGCGTACTTTCACTTTTGTTTTTCGTTTACGGTGATTATTTGTGAATTCAATTATTTTATTTACAAATAAAGGCTGAATTGTCTATTTCTATTGTTGTTTGTGAACCATGAAGAACTCCTCAAAGGCAGACAAACGGGGTAAGAGGAAGGATAAGGCTAGGTCCTCCTCCGGTGGTACTGGCGACCCCACGGGGAGTCCTTTGGCAGGTACCTCTTGGCAGAGGCCCTGCCGGTTCCTAAAACTATCTAGCCTTTGGCTGGTTGTGAAGGCTGGGTTGTAGTCTTGAGGGCACAGGTGTTGCCTATCTTGTTGCCAGGGAGGTTGGTCCCCCTTCCATTGGTGTTAATTCATCTCTGGACAGGGTGGGCCCTCCCCCCTCCCCCATTGTTTGACTTTTTAGTCAGTCCTGGAGCATCTGTTGGTGGGGATAGAGTCATGAATGAGGACCCCTTGGAGTCCTCTGCTGTGATGGGGAGTGATAATTCTCTGAATTATCTGGGCCCCACAGAGTGTAGCACCACTGCCACCTCTCATGACTCTTCACTGTCCCTTCTCTGTCCTGGTCAGGTATCCAGTATCAACCCTGTTGGGGCTGATTCCGTGCCAGCTTGCACCATACGGAACCCCTGGGTAATGGAGAAGGTGACAAGTCCGATGAGAGTCGGGCGACACCCCATGGTCTCAGGTATGAGCCCTTTGGGTCTCATATTTCGGGTACTATTCAGCATCCTTTAGGTGCTTTCCAACAGCAAGCTGGGCATATGTCTGGCCCTAGGCCTTTCATTCCTGGCATTGCTCCGGGAGGGAGTGGCGGTTTACCTTTTCCTTTTGGTCAAGGTTTTCCTTCCCATGTACCCACTGGTCAGTTTTGACAGTCCTGGGGTCACTCATTATGGTCCTATGGCCCCATTTCCTCAGGGATTTGGGTACAATTCTGGTTATTCTCTGGGATTTAATCAGGGTTGGGGACCGGTATCACCTCAGCTGGTTGGGGGTTCACTGAATGCTCATCGTCCACCCACCTCTGCAGCTGTGGGGAAATTTGTTTTTAAAAGGTCTTTATATTAGGGACTTTTAGCATATCTCTCTCCAAGACCAATTTCCCCTTCTCTCGCAAGTCTTCTGAGTCTCGTCTTGGCCCTTCGGAGCCTAAGATAGCTTGTAAGAGTACGATTTCAGAGAGTCTCCAGACCTCTACCTTGCCTGTAACAGTAGATACTCCAGGGTCTACTTCCAGGCGGGATACTGATACGGAGATAGGGGACAGAGACGATGATGTCCTCAGTCTCTCACCTGGGAGTGTAATGACTGAGTTTCAGTCAGAACCTCCTTCACCTCTTCGGGATTCAGATTCTTCTTCGGAATCTCAAGAGGATGAGGAGGTAGAGTCTGAGAAGGAGGTAGAGCTTGAGGTTGAGGCTTAGGCCCACCATGCTCTGGCTTGCATGTGGGCGCTTCACGCTGACGTTGCCAGAATCCTCGGGGAGGAAGTTTGTCCTCTTCCTGCGGCATCAACCATTCCGGAGGCGACAACGCTGCAGAGTCAGCTTGTTCCTCCTAAAGTCTTGGCTCAGTCCGACAAGTCTTTGCCTGAGGGTTCTGTTGTTTCCTCAGGTTTGGCTGTCACCCATGCTAGGATGGTAGAGAAGGCAGGTTCGTCCTATCGTTGCCTGCAGTTGAGTTTGACAGATTTGTCTGAGGTTAGGGCCTCAGACTATGCTATTCACAACGCTAAGCTTGAGAGTCAATAAGCTAAGCTGGAAACTCATGAGCTTCGACAATGGCTCGGACTGGCGACTGACCAGGTGGTGTTTTCTGCAAAGGAACACCACAAACTGGAGAAAATCCTGCGAATTTCTCTCCAGGTTCTCTCATATTTTGATTTCCTGACATTGACTCTTTTCCTTTTATCGGAAGTCATGGAGTCAGAGGTTGATGAGAGCGACAGACGAGCTGTGCAGGATAGGGTTACCTCATCCTTGCACAACTGTCTGAAGGCCTCTGCAGCATTGCAGTGTACACTGCTGGCCAATTTGGTTCTTGCTAGGTGAGCCTCTGTGCTTAAAGGTAAGCCTATCAAGGTGCCATACCTTTCCAGGCTTTTGTCCTCTCAATTTGAGGGCCCTTGGCTCTTTGGGGGTGCCCTTCCCTCTATTCAGAAGAAAGTAAAGGAGGACCCAGTAGCCATGGCACTTTTAGTTTCTAAAGTGTCGGCTGCGGGTAAGGCTGGAACCCCTCAGGGTTTGGACCAGCCCCGTAGACGTTTGGGAATGTCTAGGCCTTCCTCAACTGGACCTTCCATTAGGAAGTCGACTGTCCACGTTCCTTCCTCAATTGAAAGAGATCATGCAGGACAGTTGGGCATTGTCAGTAGTTGCGGAAGGATTGAGCATCCCTTTGTTACGAGAACCTCCTCTCACAGCGGAGCCAATCTTTTCCCCATCCCTGGGGAATCCAGAAAAGGCTTTAGCTGTCCGACAGGAAATTGTTACCATAGTCGAGAAGAGTGCAGTCAAGGAGCTACCACGGTGCCTGTGCTCTCCAGGCTTCTACCCCCGAATTTTTCTGGTGAAGAAGAAGTTAGGATCTTGGCGTCCCATTATAGACTTTAGTGCTTTCAATCGGTTCGTTGACTCTCCCCATTTTCAGATGGAGACCCCAAGAGGCATTATTGCCTCAGTCAGGGAGGGAATGTGGGCTACTGAAATAGATTTGAAGGATGCCTACTTCCACAATCCCATCAGGAAGTCGGACAGGAAGTATCTTCGCTTCTCACACGAGGGCAAGATATTCCAGTTTCGACTATGCCTTTTGGCCTTACAACAGTCTCCATGGTTTTTACAGAACTGCTGCAGGTTGTTGTAGGTTTCCAACACCAGTGAAGTATCAACATCCATATTGCCTTCGACGACTCCCGCATGCTCCATTCTCTGAGGGAGTCCCTGGTGCAGGATACTCGACTAGTCCTGAGTCTTTTTCTCAAGGTCGGGTTTATCTCCTCCAGAGAGAAGTCAGAACTGTCTCCTTCAGAGTTCCTAGGCTACTGGTTCAACGTAGCCAGGGGCATAGTCCTTCCTACTCAGGAGAAATTCATCATGGCAAGGAGTCTGGTGCTTCAGTTTATCCAGAGTTCTGTGGTACAGGTTCGTTGGTACCTCAGTCTGCTGGGGTTTCTCAACTCATTAGCAGATGTAGTTCCTCTGGGCAGGCTGCACATCAGACCTCTGCAATGTTCCTTCTCAGCCAGTGGGTTACTGCATCGCGGGATTAGGAGGCCTTCATTCCTATCAGTCAGTTAGTCAAGGAATTTGTCCAATGGTGGAGAGTTCAATTCAATGTCCTGAAGGGGTGTCCTTGCACAGGAGCTCGCCCACCATGAAACTGTATACAGACGCGTCCAAGACAGGTTCGGGGGCATCCCTGAATGGACAGTCTCGCTCAGGTCTGTGGACAGGGGATTATCTTGCCAAGCACATCAATATGCTCGAGATGAGGGCAATGTTGTTAGCCATTCATGCCCTCAGGTCTTATCTGCAAGACTAGGTAATTTTCGTTGCAACAGACAACTCAACTGCAGAAACAGGGGGGCACCAGGTCTCATGTCCTGTGTGCCCTCGCTATTCGCATTTTGCTACTTTACCAGGAATTGTGCCTAACCATTCAGATCAAGCAATTTCCAAGGCAGACACACTATCCTTGCAGACACCCTGTCAAGGCGTCTTTGGCCGGTTCTGACGGAATGGCAGCTCGATCCATCCATATTCTGAGCAATATGTCTGGTTTGGGAAAGGCCTCATGTAGACCTATTTGCTACAGCCTTGAATCATCAGTTGCCGACGTTTGTGTCTCCCGTTCCAGATCAAGCAGCATGGGGAGTAGACGCTCTGTCTCTAGACTGGCAGGGGTTACATGCTTATGCCTTCCCCCCCTTCAACTTGGTGGCCAAGGTCCTCCAGAAGTACGAGGAGCAGCCTTGCTCACTAATTCTGGTGGCTCCCTTGTGGCCAAGGCAACCATGGTTCCCTCAGCTTCTGTCGTTTCTGGTGGAAGAGCCTCTGGTTGTCCCACCCTGGTGGAATCTGTTAAGACAGCCGAGGACCAGAATCATGCAATCCCGCCCAGCTATACTCCATCTTCACTCGTGGAGGCTATCTCCGGAGGTCTCACACAGGAAGGGTTTTCTGTACCGGTGTCGGACTGTATCACTAGGTCTATCAGGTCTTTTTCAGCGACAGTTTACCTGTCTAGGTGGAGCAGCTTCTGCGATTGGTGTGGTCAGAGGCAAGTTGATCCACTCAAGGCCCTCTATTCCCCTAATTGCAGATTTTTTACTGCATGTGTTTCGCAGTAAGAATTTAGCTCCTGGTACCATTGCCAGCTATCAGTCGGCTATAGCTGGTATCTTATCCTATGAAGGGCGACGAGAGGTAGGTTCTTCTTCCCCTTTGTCTGCCCTCATCAGGGGCTTTACCATTGAAAGGCCTAGAGTTAGGCATTTTAGCTTTGGGATTTAGCTTTAGTTCTGGAGTCCCTTTTGGAGGCTCCTTACGAGCCTTTGAGTCAAGCTTCCTTGAAATTCTTGACTTTTAAGACTGTGTTTCTGGTCACCCTTACCTCTGGGAGAAGGTGTAGCGAGGTTTATGCCTTATCAGGACAGAACCTTCTTTCCTTGCAAAAATAAGGTCCCGGGGTTTTCTCCAGAACCTATTCGCACTCCTTCTCTCTCTGACCTGGTGGGTAAGGACGAGTGTGATCGTCCTCTCTGCCCTGTCATAGCTCTCCGATATTATCTGGACAAGACAGGGGGGGATCTAGAATCACATTCTAGGCTTTTTATGCCCATCAAGCGTGGCCAGTCTAGTATTTCGACACAATCCATCTCCCGATGGATTTGCCAGGTTATAAGGCTGGCTTATGAGTCTTCTTCTGATGACTTCAGAAGGCTTTTCAAGGTTAGGGCTCTAGCAGCATCTTGGGCCCTTCTCAATGGATTCCCCTTTTCAGAGGTTATGTCCTCAGCCTTTTGGCGAAGACACACTATCTTTACAGACTTTTATCCAAGATCGCTGTCGTCCTTCTCAGATAAGCTTTACTCCTTAGGCCCGGTGGTTGTTGCCCAGTCAGTGGCATGCCCACCCACCTCAGAGTAGAGAGTTCTCTGTTTTTGTTTTAATTTTTTATGCGTTAGCATGGCAACAGAATATCTTTGCTTGGCAATAATCTTTGTTTTTTAATCTCGGAAGCTCTATTTAAGAGCTTTTTCTGGGTAGTTGGGTTCCAATTAACTTTGACCAGTGTACCGCCCTCCTAGATTGGCCATGGTCCTGCCAGATTGGAGGATCAACTAGGTAAGATGAATTCGCATAATAATTGGATGTGGTAAGTTTTTGTTGTAAAACTCATTTTTTTTTATAAAACTACTTACCACGTCCAATGTGAGCCCCACCCTCCTCACTGGCTCTTCTGGCTCCTTTAGGCCTTTTGCTTCTAGGGGATTTTCTTAGTTTTTCAAATAGAGGAAGTTGGAGCTGCACATGCATCCTACACCCGTATGTCAGGTTTTGGACACAGAGTAGGTTCGTATTTGTGCAGGGCATTTGAAACTTTCGTTTGGGAGTTAAAGAACTGGTAGTTGGAGATCATCTGCATAATAATTTGATATGCTTAGTAGTTTTATCATAAAAATAGGTTTTATAACAAAAACCTCAATTTCAGTAATGTAATGTACCATCTATGAAAGTCAAGGGTCACAACTGTTAAATATTGAAGGAACATAGTGGCGATCTGGGAGCCACAAGTTTAATTGAAGTATAATGTGTGTAAAGTTTCATCAAAATCCATAATAACCCTAGGAGGAATAGGAGGTACAACTTTTTTCTAAAGACAGACAGACAGACAGACAGAGAGATTCCAGTATACCCCTTTGAAACAAAATATAACGACAAGTTGCACAAAAGAATCAAACATTCGTCATTAATATCATCATCCCTCTAGCCAGGTTTTTGCTTGCTATACACTTTACTAACCCTTGGCATTAACCACGCCTTCAAATTTGGGAAACTTCAGGAGTGTTAAATCAGTTGGTGTAAATGTGTGCTGCCTTTGGATTGTTTCCATATTGCTCTGTTATTAATACTCTGCCTAGACATACATATCTTACATGCCGATGGAGTGTGTATGTAACGGTCATTCTGATTGGCTAAAAAGGTTCTCGGGAGAAGAGCGATAACCTCGGTATATCTGCAGTTGCAGTGGAGAGAATTATGAAAACACGACTATATCCGCCAAGGGTAAGTGGAGTGTATATGAAGCGAACACTTGGCTAGCGAAGATGTCATTATCATCACTGTACATAAAGTTAAAAAATTCTTTTTGTTCTATATACATACTGTTGGGGGTGCTGGTTTTGCCTTCTTTTGAAGTGGTTCATCATCAGAATCCTCACTGTCCTCAGAGTCGGAGTCCGACACTACTGGAGCTGCAACTGATAAATTATATAAACATTTACTTAGGAATCAACAAAATGATATAAAGATGGGGACCGAAACTGTACAGTTTCAGCAACCACTTGACGTAAATGTCCATAATTTTTTTTTTTAAAAATCCACCTGTTTATAAATATTAGTTTCTGTTTAAACAGATTTATTATTCATATTTTTCGTCACTAGTAATACAGTAATATAAATTTTACTGAATGTGTTTTGATTCTTAAAATGTTTATGCACAATACCTTTTTTAGGTGTAACCTTCGACTTTTTTGTTTCTTTCTTGGCAGCAGGTTTTTTGGCTTTTTTTTCTTTTGGAGACGTTTTCTTCGGAGTTTCTATTTTTCGTTTTTTCTTTTTAGGAGCCTGGATTGCAAAAGTAAAGGAAGAGTTGCATAAAATTAAAGCCTCTTTAACATTACTTGAAACAAGATGCCCAGAGGGCCTGTATCGCTCACCTGGATATCTAAGCAATCATGGCAAAATATTCTCCAAATGAGATC
>JAULCA010055659.1:4679-17516 GCA_032360845.1 Crassadoma gigantea
GCTAAAACTAATAAATCGAAAAATTTATCGTCAATGTTAAAATGAAATACTGTTTCAGCTTATTTCAACCAACATAATTTAAAATTCAAAGCAGATGATCAATGCATTATTTAAAAAAAAGCCATATGTTACGCCGTTGATCCATTTGTCTGTATTCTGTCGCTAGGTAGTGTTGGGCGGTGGCAGGGGTCCATTTCTACCGGATAGACAAGTGGACCCAGAGACACAGACAGTTGGCTGGACCCACAGGAAGGACGGACACGATTTGACAGAGGTTTGTACATGGTTCACGTGTCATATCTATTGATGTGGCTGTGATTACAAGGAAAAGACGTTGATTATGACAACTCTACAAATTATACTCTACGTTAATATCACACAAAGCAAAACACCATGTTATTACATTCAATAGTTTATAATTTAACCTTGCTTGTAACAAACATTTGCATTGGCTTAAAAATGTTTGTTATGAGTCAATAGCGTGACGTTGCCGTTTGTAACGTCGCTTTTGATTGGCTGATACATCGGCGTAATAATTTCTTTAAGGAAAGAGTCCATCAATAAAAGTGGATTTCAGCAGGGATTGAATATAGTAGATTAAATTATTCGGATTGACTTTAATATGTTCTTCATGTTATGGAGCCATAACACAAAAAACCGAAGTATACTCTGGTCATAACAGCTACGCGGTTTATTAAGAGTACACTCCGTTTTTTTGTGTGTGTTTTATGGCCATAATATGAAAAATATATTCAAGTTAATCCTGGATTTACAGCTCAACCGGGACAAAATGAAATGATTTTAAAAGTGGATTCAATCTAGCCAAAAATGACGAATAATATAATCCTACTTCTGCTTTACATAATTACTCGTATCCTCAAGTGAGGCGGCTGAAAATGTCTGCGTTATCTTTATGAGTAGGAATAGCGACGTACTCTATAGGGCACAGTAAAACGTACAGGGCGAAGTGCTGTCTTGACTCTATTTACCGAAAATCAATGAAACTGAAAAGCGAAATGTTCTTGTTCCAAATATTCTATAATAGATTCCATAATACACTCCACCATTATTTGGATACTCTATCTTTTGCTTGGTCCGCTAATTGGTTTATGGCACGCTTAATCGATTTTTAATGAGTCTGGTATGGTTACAGATGTTTTATACCAAATTGGTTTCCTAGTAGATGACAAATAGATAAAAGCCGAAGTGTACCATTCTGATCAACACTAATGTACGTGAACAGAAGATAGTTTGGTAAAAAAATATATTGACTTAGTAAAACTACTAACCAATTAGCTTTTAAAACAAATCAGTTTTCTATGTTCATATATATTCTGTCGTAATTGCAAATATGCTGTGCGTAGTCGGTATACGTAGTTGAGACTTAACTGTAGAACGTTATAGGACTATAAAGGCTTTTTCTGTTGATATAAATTAATTAGTTTATGTTAGAATACCTTAGGGATTATTGACAGCCGTAATCCATTTTCAGTATACGATAACGAAAAAAAAAAGTCAGTAGGTCAAAAATCATGTATATCGTAGTGAACAATGTCACTTAAGTATCAATGCTATAGTTGATAACACGTTCAGATTTATTATATTCTGTTTCAAGGCATCAAATTTATACTTTTGCTGAATAACGAACAAACTCGAAAATCTGGTAGATTTTACTCTACTTACTTACAGTATTATTTCCCTTATAAATAATATATTGATCTTTAATCTTTATTTCCTTTCCTCGTGTAAAACTGCAGGTGATTTATATAAATTGTTGGTATTCGCTTACCATACAATAAGCAGTAACTTGGTCAAGTATCCATCGATTGTTTACTTTTTAACGGTTTGATTCTAGATCTGGAAGCAGATCCAGAGCTCCAAAGACAGACGTCACAGCTATGTGTGGAAGAAGGACCAGTTTGACGCCATCAATCCTACCGATACAGATTATCTCCTAGGTACATATCATCATAAGGCTTGACGATGATATGTTTTATTTCTGCATTACTGATATATACTGTTTTATTACATTTTTGCCAGTGAAATATACGGATTCTATCAACTTGATAAAACTGATATCTTTCACACTGTGACAAATATCAAAAGTGAAAATATCACGTTTTGGTATTGATTAATCACAACGGTATCTTCTATTCGCTGCATTCAAAGACAACGATATTTTTGTTCAGATTCAAATTGAGCGACGGTAGAATAAGTGGTTGTTATTGTAAATGTTTGGTACGTACACTTAAGTATTAACATATATATACTAATAAAAACATTCTTATGAGCAATCATACCAGAAAAATAGCAGAAAACGTCGGAATTGCGTTGAGTATCCCATTCAAAATGGCGCACAGCCTTGTTGTCAAGCGTGACGCCATAATAATATGGCGCTAGCCATTATGCTGACGTACTCGTTACAGTGTATACTAAGACTGGTATATATGGCTTCCTTTCAGGTCTATTCGACGCAGGTCACATTCCTTACGAAAACGACAGGGATAAGTCTGGAGAAGGTGATCCATCTCTAGCAGAAATGACTAGCAAAGCCATCCGAATACTGACGAAAAATAAACAGGGTTATTTTCTTATTGTAGAAGGTGAGTTTGATTCGGATCATAAAAAGTCAACATTAAATGTCTTCTTGTAAATGAAGCTTACGCAACAAAGCAAACAGTCATACCAGTTACTCTTTAATTGGAAAAGTTAATGATCTTTGTCCTAATCGTTATATAACCAATCATTTAATTTTCTTTTTGTTTTTTTGTCCATATTAATACAACTAATTATCACCGTTTACATGTTAACAGGCGCTCGCATTGACCACGCCCATCATGACAACGAAGCTAAGCGTTCTCTGACAGAGACTTTGATGTTTGAGGAAGCAGTGAGCGAGGCTGTACGCCTGACGTCTGAGGAAGACACCTTGATTATCGTGACGGCCGACCATTCCCATCCATTTAACATAGCCGGATACTCATATAGGGGCAATGATATTCTTGGTATGTTATACATATCGGGATAATATCATCGGTAGGGTATGATACTTAAATAGGCAATGGTTTCCTCGGTATATAAGACATATCACGATAAAGGCATCGATAAACTTCACATAGGAGCAATTACACGCTTATATTGTGTAAAATACTGCCTACATGTATAACCTCGTTATATATTGCATAACTTCTCTTTCTCCATCGTTTTATCTTAATGCTAGCTTGCGATATATTCTGTTTTATTCACGATTCATATTATATTTTTAATACATGTCATAAAGATTTAACTATTATTTAAAACTTTTAGAACAATATATTAGTATTCATAAACAACCATTTAGCAACATGATATGTTATGACTTTCTGCTGGTGTGTGCTTATACTAATACAAGCAATATAACATGATCATTACTAATGTGACGAACTATTCTGTAGGTGTTACAATACCGTACTGGGACGAGCCGCCCCTTGATGGTCTCCCTTACACCACAGTTGTGTACGGCAACGGACCAGGACGACGACCGTTTCAGGACAGGACCAACTATACAGGGGTGGACATCAGTAAGTCTGTCCACATCACTAGTAGTATTCTGTAATGCCTGTATCCCTTGAAATATTCTACGGTACCCTCGTCTGACCAAGTCATTCAAATAAGTTTTCCTCGACCCTTTCTGACCATTTCCTTTGTATACATTTACATTATCTAAGCAAGGTCACTCGTAACAGGATATTTCCTACTCCTGGCACCTCAGAAGACCCTCATGAGATTTACTCGTCCAATAACGTTTGGCTGGTACAATACTGATATGTTTTTGCAATGTTAAACATTGCAAACGATAATAGTTTAAAAGAATAAAATGTTGTCTCATTATAGATGATTTAAAATATTGTCGCCACATTAGCCAAGCCTATATAGCTGTTCGATTCTTTTCTCTATAAAAAACCCCAATACATACATGTGTTCAAAATATGATGTGATACTGCTTATGCAAAAATTTGTATCAATTGAATGTGGATTTTGAGAAAAGTGATTGAGCATCTTGAAAACCTTGAAAAATTAATGATACTTTCTCCTTTAATAACATGTAATACAAGAAATATTGATATTTTATGATCCTCGTGAAAAGGAACTAAAATGCTTCAAACTCTCCTCATATCTTAAACAGTTACTTTACTTTAGATTTGCCTACACTATGACAAAATTGGTCACTTTATAGTTAAACTATACGACGAACAAGACGAGTGTCATTTAATGTCGGTTTACTTTCCTTTTCTCAGTACACCTATAGTATTCCACACTCTCCTGTTGATCGATTTTACCAGTCACGGTTGATTCATTGCCCTTACCCTATTTTAAGTCATCAGGATTTCCCGAACATATTTGTTTTGTTGATACATCAACTACTTATACACAGTTTTCTACCAGAGAAAATTGTATGGTTGAGATCAAGTCATCACATCCTGCCAACAAATTAACAATTCCTTCAATAATACTAGTACTAGGCGTATTTAGTGCTACCTATACCGCAAGCAACCAACAAACTCGGATTTGGCAGGAAACATTATCAAAAGGGTCGCATGTGATGCATGCCATCCACAGTTCTTGGTTTCGTCTCTGGTATTTGTGATGGGCTTTGCAACTTCTTTATATTTTGATGAAGTGTAACGTTAGTCTTTGTTATGACCTTTTCAATCAATTTTGAGTAGGTTTTGGCCTTAAGTATTGGCAATGTGATGCGTTATGTTTTATTTTCATGATTTTATAGCTGCAGATACTTTCAAACAAGAATCTGCTGTACCTACCGCATACGAGACCCATTCTGCAGAAGATGTCGGGATATATGCACGTGGTCCTATGGCGCATTTGCTGCATGGCGTCCAGGAACAACATTACGTGGCTCACGTGATGCAGTATGCTGCGTGTGTCGGTGATTTCAAAGACGACTGTGAGCGGCCGGATGATCGCAATTCCAACGGAGGTTACACACTGTCTGCAAATATATTGATGTTCATCACGATCTGTATGATTGAACTACTTGTGATATAACTGTGTATTTCGTGACATATAATGAAGTGTATGTTGTGTGTTTGTTGTTGTTTATGATATCCTTATTTAAAATATTGTTAACCCCCATCCAAATATAGTGCTTATTGATAGCTAACAGCAGCTTCTATATATTTTATTTCTGTCCATGATAAAAATTGCCGGTCTTTTCCCGGGTTATACCGGTTGTTCTTTTTTTCATTCAAATGTGTTGTTTCAACTCTAAGCAGAATACCAAACAAAGGAAGCAAAGCCTTTGAGCACCCTCTGCTTACAGTAACAAACAGTTTACATACATAATTTTGTTTGAAGTAATGAAAAAATGTATAACATATATGTATATATATTTATAATTGCATGTCATTCATTTTGAAAATTGTTGTTACAGAAGCTTTTTATACAAAATAAAAAGGCAAATGATGCTGTTGGACAGCACACAGTACAGTTATGTGATGGTATCATTCAACACGGCAAAGTCGTGTGAAAGTAAATAAACAACTAAGTGTTATCTAGTAAAAGCGTCTAGTGTCTCTTATGAATCTCTGACCCATCTCCAATGCTTTTGCTCATATTGATATCGAGTCTTCGACACCCATGAAGAAACACCTGATTATTGAATGATATAGTATCATTTAAAACAGAAATGAAGTTCAAGACAAGTTGCCTTTGATAAGCAGATAGAGGACAGTTAAGAAAGAAGTGATCACAATCTTAAATAGGAGAATTATATGAGATCTAAATAGTTCTGGATCCAGGTTATTGTTAACCCTTGGAATTGGTCCTGACAAATGGAAGCCACCAGATTGGGAAGTTGATTGGTTTGTGATATATCTACTTCAAAGCCGGTAAATCTAATCGTTATACTGCCACGTGGATATTTTTATGTACATAAAAATCAAACATATCTATTTGTTTCATTCACGATATGGCACACAAAAAGCTTTTGATTTCGTCATGACAATTTCAAGGAAAACAGAAAAAAAATATGTAGAACGTGTAACCAAGTATTCGTTTAAATGTTTTCCAAAACAGTGTATATTAAAGCAAAGGTGGAAAAGCGGCACTAACCATGTGATGTGAAAAATAACTTGCAATTTGAGGTATGGAACACCTATTGAAACATTAAGAAGCCTTATCAGAAATCCGTATTTGGGATATGAAACCAAAAGATCCTCCAAAACTAAATAACAGTTACCTCTTTTTTAACCTCAAATGAACGATAAATATATTTTCCCGGTCATATTTAACCTTACTACGTCTACATCATTTATAAATACACTAGCATTGTCACCTTGTTATCTGCACATGTCTCACCTTGTTAACATTATATTCATGCATCATTGCACCGCAATAGGCTACCCATTCTCACCATTGAATGCCGACGATGTCATGTAAATATATGGTAATACAACCTGAGGTCGACGTTTCTGTACAACTAAGATCAGATATCCCATGTAGTCACGTGTTTTATTTGATTATTTATATTTGTGATCTCTATCGATACGATGTCAGTACGAACAAGGTTGTGAGTCTTGGGGATATCACCAAGGAGGGAGTAATCACATAACGCATAAACAACAGTACCAGGACGCGAATGTTCTACATTAAAGACTTATATGAGTAGGGCATCCATTTATGCGTGAACACACCTCTCAATTACTTACACAATTACATGATCAATTGATGTATAAGGTTTACATGTTATAGAATATGTGCTCGTTATTAAGGGTTTTTTTTCTGTGTAATCATTGATAACAAGTTGAGATATCCCAAAATTCAAAGTGCGTTAACTTGTTGACTTTTTCAGCATTGCTTTGGGATTGGTATTGTTTTAATGTATTTGCTTCTCTTTGTAAATTGTTGCTCAAGGGACATAGACAAATCTTTCTTCCAATACCTTAATATTGATTTTTGTGTATAGATACATTTCCTAACCTTTTACTGAGTGATCTACATGAGGTTTTGTTCTGGCAAAGTGATAGGCCTACTCCGACTTGTTTACATTTCTGTACAATAAGAATTGTTTCGGCTTTTTTTTCGCCTTGCTAGCACTAGAGATAAAAACATATATTCGTTGTCATTTTTAACATATTTAAAATTTAAAATGACCAATGCAACCAATTGTCCCTTCATTGTAACTTACCTTTATGTGAAGGATATCACTTGCTGTCGCTTATTGCCACTCACAACATAATCTTCAGGAATATTTTTTGTTTTGCTAGATTAGGTAGGAAGTCATATACAAAAACACATCATGAACACGGGATGTTGATCGAATAAGTTTAAAGGTAAAAAAATCTATTTCTTTTAATGTTAGAAACTCCCTTTGATAATTTTAAAGTCAAAATACAAGTAGCGTAGTTGTGCAACTGGAAGATTCAATACACGAGTAAAGCGATTATACACGGGATGGACCTTAGTCCTGTCAGCTTCACATTGTCAAAAATGGATGTTTACTATAGCCCATATCCATGTAAAATATCTGGAGAGAAATCAAGTAGCTAACACTAGATTGATGGGTACCTATTGTTTTACTTAAGGCTGTATTAACTGTGTTATCATGTTACTGCTATGGATAGACTACGTTTACACCCAGACCGACCTAGGATTACAATGATAGTGCGTCTGGCCATGCATGTCTTTACCTGAGATACACCCTCAAACGTGTGTGTGTGACAAAGTTAACTGGTTAATACAGGACGCCGACGACAAATGTTTAACACTGCTCTACATACACCTCGCGTCTGGATGTAGAATATCTTATTAACAAATTACACTTACGGGGCAAGGATGACTTTAATAAGGATCACGTGCCTTCTGTTGACAATTGTAGGCTGTTTACATGGACTCCCTAATAGTAAGTGTTTCTTTTTTTAATATAAATATATATAAATAATTCTGAATGTTTTTTTTCAAAGATTTTGCTTTATACTTTATAGCGTTTAAGGTATCCTTATTGTGTCTGTTTTATAAACTTTATATGCATACATTTCCCGTTTGATTTTCTGTATCGAGTTTATTTGTTTTCCATGTGAGAATTTAACGTCATCAGGTTTTACAACTCTGCATTAGTCACGAAGGTGATTGTAACTTTGTAAATGGAATATGTTTTTGGCATGGTTATATAAAACTCTATATTTAGCCAAAGGTCGTAAATTTGAAACTTTATTATATAGGCATATTTTTATTGACATCCCATTCCATTAAACATGAACGTTTCTGAACACTCCAGACATGTTGCTTGTCATCATTCTTACCTTAAATACCTGTGAGGATTACACAATGGACAAGATGACACATATTTATGTTTTGACGTTTTCAATCGACCTTCTCAGCTTCTTTACTTTGTATTTCAAGTGAATGGTTTTTTGTTTGACGGTCACCGAGGCACAGAATCTAGGTCGTTAGCCTAGATCTACCTTGTAGTTCACGTCAGCTGCATGGTTATGCTCTATATCGCCCATAGACGGTCATTGGAAGTTACACTAACGTTAAATTCTTGTCGTGTAAATGTTGAAGGGTCTATATCGTCCTATATTATCTTCTTTTTTTCCCGTTTGCTGGTTTCTTCTGTGCGACTTTGATAAGATGTAAATCAGAATAATGCAAACGGTTGGAGCATCATTATCCCGTGTACTTACGATAGCATATTGAGATGATACAGTACTTGAAAAGTATCACAAATAGCCCTATTGGATTTCGATAACGTTGCTACATTTCTGTATGAGTCTCTGTCTATTGTAAATATGCCGATAAGCCAGTCCATGAAAGGCTTCCTTATGGCCAACAAACAAAATGTTAATTATATTTATAACAGATATTAAGCAGTTAATAAATACCCCTTTTCTGATATTCAAACAAGTAATTTATTCTGCATTGACGAGTTGCTATGAAACCCGTTTTTAAACAATAGTATTCGAATTTAAACAGTACAGGTCACAGAGCCACAAATATAGATGCCCTACTGTACATACAACAACAGTTAGTCTTTCTCAGAGAGGTAAAGTGGATGTAAACTCTGTTACATGTATATGTCTGATAAAGGTGATCATATTTGTCGATCACTTATCAGTTGAAATGTTATTTTATCTTGGATTCTTATGTAGAAAGTACTGATATACGTTCTTTTGCAAGTAGGAATCCCAACAAAGCTCGGTTATTACACCTGCAAGTAAAATCCAAACAACATCGGACGACTTAATTATCTCTGAAGATACATTATAATGAGTAAAAAACATTTATTTCACAAACAGCGTTTAAAATTGCATTCGTTCCTAAAAGGATGGGCAAATATGCAGGTAGTACATTATGCGCCAACGCAAAATTGTGATATTCATAATTATATGTTCATTACATAGCATGCCTTGATTTCTAAAGACTGCGTATAAAAATACTTAACACTAAATATTACATGGATTCATAAACAATAAGGAAAACAGCACTCACGTAAGAGTTCCTATATAGAACGCACTATTGAACTGCCGCATAACCTTACTGACTCTTGTAATCAGTCACAAAGAATACAACAGTGACACAATCTAAGCAATATGCATGTGTTACATACATGTATCAAGCAAAGGTCAACATCTGATCAAATAGGGAGAGGAGTGTTGATGAGGAGGGTCTATCAATAAATAAATAGGTTAACAATTCCCTTACTCATACTTAATTAGTTAAAAAAACTTGTAGATGGAAGTCCAATAAAGCAGCTTGCAGAAGGAAAAACAATTGTAGAATATGTATGTGCATATACAATTGTATATCAAAACAATCGCATAAACATGAAACCTTTCCATATGAATCTGTATTTATTATGCTGTTTCCTTTAACAACAAATTCGAGATGTACTAGCGTTGCAATCATCTTCCAGAAAGTGAAATAGAAAATACCACAGACAATAATTGTCACCACATTTATACTCTATGGCAAACGTAACAGCCGGCATATCTTTCTTTCTGATTCGCAAAATACAAGACTAGAAGTTTCGTGAAGTTTAACAATTGTTACAAAATTACATGTTATGAATGTGATCGAAAGAAAAATGAAAATAAAAAAAATAAAAAAGTTTATATGTCACAGTTGACTCGAGAAACATTGACTTTATCTTTGTTTTCACGTTTCAGCAGGCAGCACAGATTGGAATAAAATGGCAAGAGACAGTCTAGATGAAGCTCTGAAGTTGAAACATATCAATAAAGTTGCTAAAAATGTTATACTGTTTATTGGCGACGGACTTGGCCTTTCAACTGTAACGGCTTCTAGGATCCTCAAAGGTCAGAAGATGGGTAATCCCGGAGAGGAGACTGTCCTTGAGTTTGAAAAATTTCCTTATGTAGCTCTCTCTAAGGTAACATGTGTTATATATGTGTCGTTACTGTGTACTTATATAGCCCCTAGTGCACTAATATAACCCATAGTGTTCTTAAAGTAACATTTAAATGGCTCTTGCGTGATCGATTTTGTAGATTCACCACGCTTAGTCACTAAAGTGGAAGGAATACTCTGCAGAACATTTGCATCCAATACAACAATTTTCAACTATTTTTCAAGGACAATATTGCAATGCTGAAACAGTTTTCGCTTATCTTTACCTTTGAAACAGAAGTCCTTAGATTTCCATCCGCCTAATCTAACATCTAAAAGACATTTAAAAACATGAATATTGTATATTGCTTTTGTCATAAATTACAAGGATTTTAATTCGTGCCTGATACAATTCCAGTCTTTATGTGAGGGGTTCTAGTGGGACTTGTTTTTGCAATAATATTAGTAGTATATAGTCAGTTTATGAATAGCGTCTTTTATATGTTGTTTATGTCAAATGATGAATTTTTTTTGACCTCCATGCCAAGGACGACGCTACCATTTTATACGCCATACATGAACACTGCTTTGTTGAAAATCACAAGTGGTTTTACGAGAAAAATTAACATGCAAGTTTTAATCTCATCATTTCACACTTTTACATTGCACTACTGCGTCGAGTGATAGTTTCGGTATGTCCTACTTGTCGGGTTTAAATGCCATCACGATAACTTTCCTAAACATCTTCCCATATCAACCAGTTTTGGTGAGGAGATGTATTGTCCAGTATCTAAATTGACTACCAACTTAACCCTTGGATATTCACTTTTATCTCCTATCATTACCGACTGCTTAGTTAATGTTTTCCGTACAGTTAGGGAGAAAATGTGTTTGGTATATATACATGTAGCAATAGATTTATATTAAGATTACTCATGCAAAGTTATTTCTATTGTGATCTACAAAAAGTATCAATAATTTCATGATGGTTATTATTGTAACTATAAAATTATGAGTTAAATGCAAAGGAAGTGTGATGAATATAAATACAGTGTGGTGTGAAAATACAAAAATGTGATAGTGTGGTGATGATAGTGATAGTGTGATATACATTATGACAATGGTGATGAATGATGATGATATGGGTGACTAATTATCTACTTTCTGTGTGTTCATGTGTTTGTGCGTGGATGGAAGCCAAAGTGAAAATGTATATCCATGTATTGTCTTTGTAAAAAAAAATTCAAAAAATTCAAAATTCGTTAGTTTCACTTTGTGCTTGTTTGTCAGGTGTACGGCTCTGATAAGATGGTGCCGGACTCTGCCGCCACGGCCAGCGCCCTGATGTGTGGAGAGAAAACAAACTGGTACCTCGTCGGTACCCGAGATCCGGTATCCATTTCTGACTGTGTCGCCTCTAAAGCTGAGAACATGAAAATGACGTGCATTCTCGACCATTTTATCGCTGACGGTAATTGATGATTTATAGTTATTGGAATAAAGGGAACAATTTCTCAATTGCGATGATAATTAGTAAAATACATATAAATTAATTGAAAGGGGGGAAACTACTGAAAAAAATATTAATGAATGTTGATATTGTAATGTCATTTTTATCATACGTGCAGGCCGGTCTACAGGGGTAGTGACATCAGCCCGAGTGACTCACGCCACGCCTGCTTCTGCTTATGCACATACACCTAATAGAGATTGGGAGGGGGACGTCCAAACAGCCGGTATCCCCGGGGACTGTAAAGATATCGCCTATCAACTGGTATACGACAACAATGACATCAATGTAAGTAGTATATATATAACTTAATACACGGCATGTTGGAAAAACTGATCACACTTATGTTTAACAAGATATACGGTAATAAGATGATGCCGGATAATTGAATCACTGATTGTATTTAGGTTTAACAAGAATTTACGATTTCATGTAAATTTTAAACCGCAGGAAAGCCTTAACGTGTTATCCAATGTTTGCAATGCATCATCTTATTTAAATTTAGGAAGGTTTATTTTACATCACGCCATTATTTGATATAATATAATCTGATTTGCTAAGCGCATGTCGATTGCTCCTTTTTTAATTGGGTCAGATATCTAAACAACAACATCCCCTATTATACAGAACACACGATACCTGGAAATAAATGGAATAGTTTCACGCTATGTCAGACGCAACCAATGCTTCATAAATCTGACGCAATGACTTTTATGAAAATGTCCTTCTGTAAGACGACCGACCGTCGAAAATATCAAACTTCAACATATTGTCAATAAGCGTGTGACGCCGAACAATAAGGCGATCAGAAGCCGACACATATATGACGATTGTACAGCAATTCAAAACCGTGTTCATGACAAATGTAATTAACTGTACAAAAGGCTTGTACAAAATGCACGCAGTTTGTCGTTTATATATCACGGAACGAGATCGGTGGTTTGGCGTGTTTCCCAGACAGGACTGCCTTAACTATTGTT